>JARYHS010013631.1:45909229-46155671 GCA_031002005.1 Vandiemenella viatica
TCCTAGTCAGGAAGAATTTTTCCCATCAGCAAGTGCAAACATCTCAGCTCATTAATATGGAGGCCACAGTTGTACATATACACCCCATCTAGGGCCATATCGTGCTTATATCTGCCTATCTCTCCGCAAATAATGGTCTTCCCCGAATATGACATCAACTCGTTGATGGCGACGGGAAGAAAGGTCATCATCGGTGGGTACCTGAACTGTAAGAGTCAACAATGAGAAGGGGGGCGACTTCTGTGACTAATAAATATCCATATACTAGGCTCAAAAGGACCCCCTTACATCCCTCACGACAAACGCCAATAAGCGGACGTCCTCAACTTAGCCGTCAAGGACAGCTACAAACCATCAACGATACACCTACAAACCATCAACGATCTTTCTTCTGACCATCAACCTGTTCTATTAAAAATAAGGAACTGGATACTATCCTACACCAAAGAAAAGAAAACTAAAGAAGTGGAATGGAACTAGTTTACTAGATTAGTGCAACGAGAGGACGAACTTGAGCTCGCAAACCTTGGGAAGTACGGTAATAAAGAAACTGAACAAAAGCAAATCCCTGGGAGAAGACAACAAATACGCTCCTAAAAAATTTGCCAACCAAAAGAATATTTCTCCTAAGTAGGATTTATATTGTGGGCATGCTCAAACGGTACTTCCCATACAACTGAAAAGTCGCTAAGGTTACAGCCATTCCAGAACGTGGGAAAGGCCACCTATTACTGGCAAATTACATGACAATCAGCTCGGTTCCCACCGCCTCTGAGGAGTTAGAACAACTATTACTAAGGAGAATTAACAACAGCCTAGAGGCGTAAAAAACAATACGCAAAGAGTAATTCGACATTGAAAGCCGCGTTGGCAACACAAGCTAGGTCATCCAATCAACTAAAGTTTCAGAAATTCAGGGACCTCTGCGTTCTTTGACATAAAAAATGCATATAACTAAGTGTGGCATGACAATCTTATCACTAAACTAAGAACGCAGACGACTGTTCGAGATTGCTACGAAGGTCCTTTGTCTCAGTCAATGGCCAAAGATCTACACCACAATCCTCTCGAGATTTACAAAGGGTTCAGTAATCAACCCAGTTTTATTCAATGAGTATTTTAAAGACATACTGACAGTGTCACATAAGCTTGTTCAATTAGTGACGATATTACACCTTCCTCAACGGGCAACAAACACAAAGTAACGGCAACGGTACCTCCGCCTACTCAAACCGAGAGTGGTGGTGTAACGGTTAGCGTTCTGGCCTTGCATGTCGGTTCGAATCCCTGTCCGGGCATCCAGATTTTGGTTTTCCATGGTTTCCCAAATCACTCCAGGCAAATGTCGGAATGCTTCCTTCAAAAGGCGATGGCCAAATTCCTTCCCATTCCTTGCCCCCTCCCCCCATCGTTTTCCGTCTCTAAAGACCTCGCTGTTAAGAGACGTTAAGCAGTTAAAAAGAAAACCTACTCACGATCTCGAGCGAACAAAGTTAAAATTAAATTCGTCAAAATTTGCAGCTGTATGTTTTACCAAGAAATGGTTAGCACTTACTATCAATTAAAAAAATAAAGTTCAAGAACTAGAGTGAAAAAATATAAATGCCTTGGCATCACTCACACTGGACCAAAAGTTTCTTTTCTGGAAGTGTATCCTGGATAGGAGGAAACAGGGTCTGGAAATCATTCAGAATCTCTTCCCAATACTCAACAGCATGAACTGACGGTCACAAACAAAATCCGAATATCCACTCCTCCTTTTTTTATTTTATTTTTTTGCGCTTATGGCTTTACGCCTCGTCGACGTCGAGGTAATTAGAGGCAGGATGGGACTGGGGACAAGGAATGGGAAGGAATTTGGCCATGGTATTTTGAAGGAAGCATCCCGGGATTCGCCTAGAGTGATTTGGTGAAACTATGGAAAACCCAAATCTGGATTCCCGGACGGGGATTTGAACTGGCGCCCTCGCAAATGCGAGATCAGAAAGTTAACCCGCTCCTTCATCCTTCACAGTTATCGGATGTGGGGAATGGCAGGAAACCACTATTCTTCTCGTTCAGAGAGTGAAAAGTAATGCGCATAACTAACAAAAAGAATCTGTTTACAATCTGAGTACAAAGTGAACAGCTCAGTCGTTGACACGGTTGATTCTGTGAAGTATTTGGGGATAATAGTGCAAAACAACATGAAATGGGACCTTCATATAACTTCTGTTGTTGGTAAAGTTAATTCTAAATTGAGTTGAAATGCAACACTCATACAAAGGAAATGTGTTATAAAACTCTCGTGCGTCCACATCTGGATTACTGTTGTGGAGTTTGGGATCCTTATCGCAAGGGATTGATTGACGCGTTAGAGAAAGTACAGAGAAGAGTCGCTCGATTTGTAACTGCTTGCTACAGCTTTTATAAAAGCATCATAGAATTGATACACAGATTGGGTTAGGATTTCTGGCTGACAGCTGGAAAATATGTGAAATTCTTCTTTCATTTATGAGTACAATGAAATACTTCGTTCCCCAACCTATTTAGGTTGTAATGACAGGAGAGAGAAGATTAAATAAATAAGATGGCGTACTAATACTTATATGTATTCTTCTTTACTCGGGCTAGTCGAGATTGGAATGCACAGAGTTAGTTTTGGTGCAAAGTACCCTATGCTAACTCTAATATTGCAGAGTATGGATGTAGATTACAAAACCTGTGCCTAAGACTAATACTACGAGCACCAAGATACAGACCGTCAGATTTTTTAGTCTACGAATACAAGTGGAAATATTGCTATAAACGGAAAAATTCTATGACTGAATTTATTACTACAGAGAAACGGAAGAGAGAATGAATACACTTTGCTCAGCAATGCCAAGGCACTGGCACTCACACAGAGTACTATTAAGCCTCACATGTCAACCAGAGTAGAGATGATATAAGAAAACTGTAGGAGTTTTTCACATAAGGTCGTCATAAACGACCATAACCATGCTGCCTCCCTTAAAGAGCAAATAAAAAATCCCCAAAACAACGTATCCAATACCTTTTAAACATAATAGTAAAACTACCGAGGTTGTCACACACACAACCATTGTGACTCGCACGAGAGGGGGCAGGGGAGAGAACGTGGATACCGAGTCGGAAATCATGGCTCATAGATGATGACCAGTCTACGCCTTAGCGCGACCAGTATGCTCAAGCTAGCAATGCATCTCAGTCCACGCAGCGGGAATGGAGTGGAGTGCTCCGAGCAGGCACCTTGTGTTGCGACTTTCCACCAGGGCGCACTGCCAGTACAACGCGTGTAGCAGGTTGGGTGCAGCACTGGGACTTATACACCGTAGCGCAGCTGAGGTGAACGGCTCCGAACTGTTCTCGAAGTGGAGTACGCTCTGACGAATCCGTGCGTGTCCGAAATTCGACACAACGCTACGCTTCAGTCACTGTCAGGCACTGACGGTGTTCGGACGTCGCGGAATGGCTCCTCTACATCCTCCCAGGGTGTAATGACCCTGCCTGTACGGAATCTCCGAAGTCCAGCGAATTTGGTGTCAACTCTCCGATAAACTACAGGAATTTATAAACCATTTCAAGGCGCATCAGTACAAAATCATGAAACTTGAACAGTATCTCCTGAAGGAAGGTGCTAGTTTTTTAAATAGTCTATGCCTTGGAAATTCCTGCCAACAACTTTAAGGACCTAAGACGCATCATCTATAACACGATGAGCACCTATTTCGCCACTCCAGCCACTGAAGAACGGAAAGACTGGCCACACCCTGTTTTCTTCCCATATATTGTCGCAGATTGATTCAACGAGAACAAATAATAGAGGAATTCTACCGCAGATAAACATCTCTTGCCCAGCCACACCAAGAAATATGGAATAATTGCCAGTCACAGAGCGTGGTGGGTGAGCGATTAACGCTATGTCCTCACATCCGGGAAGACACCGTTCGAATCCCCGTCCGGGCATCCAGATTTGGTTTTTCCATGGTTTAACCAACTCACTCCAAGTGAATACCGAGATTCTTCATTAAAAAGACCATGGCCAAATTCCTTCCCGTTTCTTGTCCCCGGTCCAATCCCGCCTCTAATGACATCGACGTTGACGAGGCGTTATACCATACAAAATAGTCAGGCAACACGGAAGAGAAAAGAGTCTTACTACTCCGAGCAACAAGGGTACTGAGCAACAGCCTAGCAATATGGAAAAGTCAGCCGACCCCCCAAGGAACACACTGTGGTTTGCTACTAGTATTCTCGCCCGTACACTAATGTGCCATGAGAGACGTGATTTGACAAGTTCCTACTTTCCTGGTTCACATATGGCCGGCAGTGGTGGGGATCCTCGCCACATTCTCGTGCCGGGAAGACCTTGTGACAGTCAAGAAACGTCTCATAAGCAAGGGGACCCAACATACGATCAAGCAGCCTGATATTCCACGACGATATGCGGAAGAATCAGTCACTGAAAATCTGACGCCTATGGCATCTCATCGGCGCGAGAACCTCAAGTCGCGATCGTACTACGAGCAGAGCCATCCCTCGATCGAGCCATCAGCCGAGCCCAAAGCACCTTGCAACCAACAAGACCCAGCCTATCCAAACCCTCAGAGGTGCACCAAAGAATCCAATGGATGCCATCAAGCAGTGCTTCCACTGACAAGGTTTCCGGCACCAGCCGAAGGATTACCGAACCAAGGTGCGGTGTGTCCACTGCGGTGACAGAAACAGCGTGTTGATATGCACACGCCAGCGTGAAGCCACACCAACGTGTGCAAATTGCGGCGCTTACCACGCAACTTGCTACAGGGGCTGCCCTGTGAGGAGGAAGCTACAGGCCACCGCCGACACCAGTCCAACAAAGGTCAAAAGTCACCCAAAGGCATCAAAAAGTTGTCCACTCAACAAAACCAGCGCATTCCACGAAGGAGAAAGAGAGAAACGAAGAGATAGGCAGCTTGGAAGGATTCTCCAACTTCTAACATAGCTTACCTCTAAGATGACATCAACCAAGGATACAAAACCTGAAGGGGTTTTGGAATAATAAGGATTTTTCTTAATCCCACATACCTTTTTATCCTTAATGTGTACTAATAAAGGGAAACCCAAATTCATACATCATGATACGTAGTATTATAGCCACCGAGGCAGTGAGGATCCACAGACACGCCTTTGGAACACATGCACACACGGCGCGCATGTTCATCGCGCCGCTGATCATGGATTATGGGCTTCCATGTTTTACTCAAAGAGGCCACCATATCTGTTCAATTTTTGCTGCACAGTCTTATCTCCAGCGATTCTCTGTTTATAGAGTCCTTGGAATAGTAGTTCTAGCCAGTTCTTCAGACTTGTCGAAGTTTATGGTGTGAAATGGTTCGCAATGTAGGCCTATATTTTGTCACATTCACAAGAGATTGAATAAAGTCGAATATCTCCCATGGTATGCGAAATACGTAGACAAGAGCTCATGCTGAAAATATCCACAAGGAGAATGTGTACTTACGTCCTATTGTCAGTGCGATCAGTGCTCCCACTTTCCAAGTGTCAAAATATCTCACACGTCTGCTAAGTCCACTTGTTGGCCATTGCACAAGCTGTGTTAGGAACTCTGCTGAATTCGGTTGGAGGCTTCCATTAATTACGTGAGGTGAAATAGGGAGGGGTGCCCATCGAAATCTCGTGTGAGGTTTTGAAATTCTTGTTGGAGTGAAGAGCTAAAAAAAATAAAAAAAAAGTCTATAAATGACGCGAAAGTCGATTTTAGGGGAGTTCTTCATCGAAAAGGTCTCAAAAAGTTGCGAGGGCGATGTGTAGGGGGGGGGGGGGTCGGACCAGATCTCACGAAGTCTCACCAGAGGGGGGGGGGCGGGGGGCCCCACGTAATTTATGGATACCCCCTTTGGACGATCCAGTCAACTGATTCCAACCTCATGGTGGGCTTCGATGTCATCACTTTGTTCACACAAGTGCGCGTGAAGGAGGCTATACAATTAATACGATGTTACTTCGATCATGGTATCGCAGACCTCTTCCATGCATGCTCTTGTCTACATACTCGTGTATGACGTTAGGTATTACAACAAAAAAATCGCCGATGTGGCCACTTTCTTCAGCGGATGACTTTAAGGATAGAGCCTTGAAGACTGTTCTATTTATACCTACATGACACGGCCCAATGGCATTTAATTTAGTAAAGAATCTTTGAGTTCAACTGAACATATACTTTACTATGTATGTTGTAATGGATGAAATGCTCCATTTCGTGGATATGTTGATTAAGCGCAAGCCAGGTGGTACTTAGTCGCATAGCGTTCACAGGAAAACTGCGCACAGAAACCTGTATTTAGAGACCACCAGCTTTCATCACCCTGCCCAGCGCAAAATTGTATTGCCCACATTGGTCCATCAGGTGCGAGCAATCTCAGATAGTGATAGTCTACAAGATGAACTGAGGTACGATCGGCAAGTTTTCGCGCAAAATGAATATTCACAAGAGCAAATTGAACAATTATTTCTTCTCACCGAAGTCAACAGCTGAGCAAGAAGAACTATCAAGATCCCGAGAAGTGCTACCTTATGCTGCGAAAATTTCCACACCATAAATTTCAAGAAAACTGAAGTACTGGCTTAGTCATTGTATCTGGGATTCGATAATTAGATAAACGCTGGATATAAGACTGTGCAGCAACAACATGAACAGATATGGTCGTCTCTTTTTTTTAGTGAAGCATAGAAACCCATCATCCATGATCTGCAGCAGCAGCAGCGTGATAGACATGCATGTCGGAAGAGGGCTGTTCATTGTGGTGGTCAATGGGAGAGCAGCATCCGCGGCGAGCCTCGTGTAGTAGCCTCAGTATTTTTACTGATCTTGGAGTAAATGTCTGCTGACAAAAACTCCCCCAAACTCTGCTCAATGGAGCAGATACTGGCTGTGGCTATTCTCATATCATATCGGAGCTAGCTAAATGGTCGCAAAGGTCAAAAGTAAAATTTATTTAAAAAAATATAAAATCCGGGAAATGATAAGGTCTATGGATATGCGATAATTTTCAAATTCTGTTAAGAGGAGAGAAGAACGGGATCAAAAGAAACTGGATTTCGCAGATGTGTTAAGTTCAGATTTTGATTGAGGAATCTGAAATGGGTAATGGAGAGGGGTGGTGGATTGCCTTGGAGAAGTAAGGGAAAGCTGCAATCTGTGTTGGTGACAGGGTAGGGTAGACAAGCTGAGTTGGGACTTAAATAGTTCTGATAACTTTTGCAGGTGGTTAGGGCACTCAAGACTGCTGTATGATCTGTTTCTTGTGGGAAATGAAAGCAGAGGTATTTTATGGGTGCTTGGAATATTTTATTTATACATATATAAGGCTATATGAAATAAATATATTTATTATTATTTCATATGGCCTTCTGGCTGTTTTGTGGAGGTGCTTTCTGAAGTAGCCATGATTAAATTTCGGCTGGGTAGCAGTGGTAATGAATTTTCTAGAGTCTGCTTCTTGCAATGGATATAATATAATAGATGCCCTTATTTACAAATAGTGTTCTCTAAGCTGTAACCTACTGTTCATCTAGCTTCTTCCTTTGATACTTGTTGTAAGCTATTGCTAGCTTGAGCTGTACATACCGTAGTTCTAGTCTTGTCCTGATAACTTTAGCTAGCAGGTCCAAAACTTCAGATTTGTTTGTCCCACTGTGATCTTTAATCTACGTCATACTAACTTTCCGATCAATAGTTCTTCGACAAATACAATGATCTGATGAGCAATGGGATTGTAATATACTCAATATTAAAGTAAAATATAATTGTTAAAAGATATCTAGACGTAGCCTGTGGACTGCCGAAGCTGTGTTGACCACACGTGGTGGACAGCCGAGCTGGCAGGCGTGCTGGAGCGCACGGTCAGTTGGGATAAATAGCCCATATAGGAAGGCACGCTGCGCTGTCATCAGGGTCAGATGGAAAAGGAGTATCGTGTACGCAAGAGTTTGTGTCACCCATTCAGGGGCGGATCCAGGGGGGATCCAGGGGCTCAAGCCCCCCCCCCCCCCAAACGTATCTAGGTCCACCCCTGACATTGTAGTTTGAGACTTTTTTTTTTTTTTTTTTTTTTTTAGCTCTATGGATTTGAGGCCCGAGGAGGCTATAAATACTACCTTTTTCCCAACTCAAGTCCCCCCCAAAACCAAAATCCACTGAACGCAAGCCCTATGAACCAAAATTCACTCAAGCCAAGCCCCCCCCCAAACCAAAGTCCTCTCAAGCCCCCCCAAACCAAAGTCCTCTCAAGCCCCCCCCCCCCCCCAAAACAAAATCCTGGATCCGCCCCTGCACCCATTGGTTTTGTTTACAACAACACTGGACGAGCAGAAGTGCTGCTGCTCATGTGCAAATAAGATTTAGCCAAGTGGTACGAGGTTCTCTGTTGTCAACTAGTATAAAGGATCACGGAGATCACAGGGTGGGGCCAGTACCATCAAGTTGCTACGTAGTGCTGTACAGTTTGCATCGCTGTACTGCTGCGTATTAATACTGCCGTAGTTGACCAGCGGATCTGACTTGGGGAAGCAGTAACTTTCTCTCCCGCACCTAGCATTACCTAACAGCCTATTTCAAACTGTCTGTAGACTAGTTTGAATTTATTAAACTCCCATGTTCTGGAATTGGCTTTGTCATTTCTAGCGTGAGTTTGCCTGCCTACTTTCCATCAAAAATCCTTTGGTGAGAGCCGCTCCTTGCCTCAAGTATCGAACCCAATATTTCAGGTTGTGGCCAAAAGTTAAGTGGCTTTCAATCTGGGATAGGACAGGATGATTTAGTCGCTTTCCAAAAGTTATCTGCAAGTAGGATTAGCGGCAATAATCAGTCAGATACATTAGTAATATCTGACTCACAGTTGCTTTGTGCTCATTTACAGTGGTGAATTTCGGTGCTTCCAAAATGCGACTAATTCAGCTGTCAGGACTGTTGACACCAGATGTAGTTCTGGTTTTCGCTTCCGGTTATCAATTTAAGAAACGTATTTCCAATTCCATCAATGTAGCAGGAACCACCGGTGTCCACTACGTGACTTAGTTATGGAGAGAATGATACATTTTCTCCAGAAGCTTCCTAGTTGAAGAACGGTGGTATGGTATGATGTGTCAAAACGCGGTGCACGTGAAGAAGCTTTGATTATTTACATTTTGGTGGATTTTGCCAAATTTTTCTGCTTCTGGTGGTAAATTCTTTTTAGGTGGCTATTTTCCTGATCAAGCACTCGGCTCTAAGTTACGAGACAAGCTATGCATACTTTACAAGATAGTTGAAGCATATGTAATAATGGCACAAATGAAAGGCAGTTTGTTTGCTTCCCAAGAGCAGCTCTCCACCAAATGTTCGAAGTGAATTTGTTGATCTTGTTTAGTATTTTATTGGAGGCTGAGTTAGCAGAATCTTCCATAGTTAGTCTGATGTAGACAAGGCCGTAGTTGTGGTATGGCCAGCGCCCCACCACATAGCTAATAGATCAAATAAAATTTATGGGGGCCTCGCACTACAGAAAGTATGTTACTTGACTGGACCATTGTATCTTGTAGATAGGTATACCCTAGTATTTTATACGGATTATAAACTTTCTCAAGTGCATTTCACTGAGCTTGGGTAAACGGTGCGCATCAGTGAATTTGGTAGAAAACATGTCAAACCCACTTTCTGCCAGCTATTTTGGAAAAGCAGCCACAGCAGCTGTTATGACATTCATCTAAGATTGATGCTTCTGTGTAGATGCATATATTATTGGCAAAAATTTAGTGTTTGGTTGCAACAAATCTCTTCTATAAACATTGAACAACAGTGGTGTCAACTCTGAACCATGCGAAAGTCAACTGCTACTTCTTGATCCTATGATCTGATTTTTATGTTTAACTATCATCATACTGTCAGACAGCAGGGACCACAATTGATGAGGAATGACACAGGGATACTACAATACCACAATCTGTTAGCTAAGATCGGTTAACAACTTTATCAAAAGCATTGGTTAGATCAACCAAGCAAGCTAAAAAGTATTATTATACACTTGTTTCCAGATTATTATTTTTTTATTTAACAACATCAGGTGTGGCAACAACAGGGATGGCAATCTGAGGTTTTGCCCCGGATCAAAAAATTCCTAGATCCGCCAATGCTCAAGCCATCATTTCAGTATTTTATTTGTAGGTAGTGGAGTGAGGGACTGGAACAATTACCCTAGTTAATGAACAATATTACTCACACCCTGAAGGATTTTAACAAAAAAAATATGAACAAATCGTAAGGAAATTGGTACTGGGGCATTAGCTTCATTTCAATTAAATTTAGGAACAATGGAGTAGAAAGTAATATCATGTGACAATACTGAAATTGAAAGATTAAAAATCACCCATAACTTGCCCAAATTGAAGGGTAGCAGCAACGAAGCATGGTGGGAGATTTGTATTTCCATGGTTTCCCCAAATCACTCCAGTGAATGCCAGGATCCCTTCCTGTTCAAAAAGAGAGACAGAAAATTGGTAGCAGTGACAAAAAAAACATTTCACAAACACACAATTTTTGAGCTATGTCCTTCTTCATGAAGCTACAAACACGATAACTAAGCTCGCAAAGTAAACAGTAATATGAATGGCGGTTTCAACTGTTACAATCAGAGTGGACATGCTGGAGGAGTGAGTCAATATCTTGGGAAATAAATAAAATAAAATGGACATATAAAGGAAGTGAAAAATAATTCAAAATGTAAAAGATCTTCCTCAACCTGGTACAACCATCACTTGAGAGTTATATAGATTTTATTTCAATTATTTAAAAATTGATTTCTTTTACGATTTGGTTATTTAGCCATAAAACATCTTTACCACACTCCCTGTACTATTAACGCTATCACATTTTTACAACATTTCTTCTTTTCTGTGGTGGAATAACCGACTGAAAACACTTAAATATAATTTGGGCAGAAATTAATATTTGCAACAGTACTTTTCAGTTAAATCCCAACCACTAAATATTACTAGTCCAGTAAAGAAATGTTAACAAAATGTGACAGCATTCATGCTAGAGGGAGCGTGGGAAAGGTTTTTTTTTTTTTTTTTTTTTTGTGGCTAAAGCTAAAAAGAAATGATAACCAAGTGATACATGAAGGTGAGTACCAGCGTATATATTCCTGATTTCCCTTGCCATCTCTCATCTCTCATCCTTGTACATGAACAAAGTTTCATATCAATAGTGTGTGTGTGTTTATTGTAAACTTCTGCCTTCATCTGTAATAAGGAGTATAGGAAAAGAAAACCAAGCACTTATCACAGATGATCAGAGTAAAGACAGTAAAAACTGCCATGTATACATTACTTATATTGGAAGCGTAACAGTGAATCTTCTGGCTCCCCCCCCCCCCCCCCCCCCCCAAAAAAAAACAATCATATGTTCTTTTCATTGCTGCTTCAGATTTAAGTTTGTGCTAATTCTGAATTAAATTCTAATGACAAAAACAAATAGAAACTGATACATATACTATAACTACAAGTAGGTTAAAAGATGACTGAACACTGTACACAACCCATCAAATATTAGCCAGTTATAACAATGTCATGTGAACTGAACTGATAAAAATGTGTTAATTTGCATTTGTTTATTCCGTGTCTCAGCACGAGTGAAAGCATGAGTGAAAGCATTTATTAGATCAAGAGTTTAGTTAATAGGTTAATAAATAAGTACAAGATACTATTAAAATAACTTTCTTCCACATCGTTATTCTCAGGCAGTACTGTGATTTCCTCTTAGCAGCCCACCCAGTAGATGAAAACAAAGGACATTATTAATACTATTATTAACTGTTTCACAAATACTACTGATAATTTCTTTGCTTAGGCACATATGTCTTGTCAATTCCATTAGAAGCAGGAAAGGACTATGGGGCAAAGAGCTGGAATGAATTTGGCAATGGTCTTCCAAAAAACCATTGGTGCATTCACCTCGATGACTTTTGAGAAATCACGGAAAACCGAAATGCAAGACCTGAGCGAAAATGCTTGTTGACCAGGCTTGGTATTGCTGTGCAGCGATAATATCAACATTTTCTCTATTCAGTTAAATAGTGAACTCTTCATGTGATAAGTCTTCTTCATCTGAACAACTAATCTAAGACAAACAGCACATTTTCAAACAGGCTCTATGTAATGTTAGTATTTATACAAAAGAGAACTTTTATCCTGAGAATACCTGCAAACATCACATACAGAAATTCACTTTTAACCACATGTATAATCTGATTTGTCAACATCAAAATACACAAGCCTTTTAACAAAATTTAATTCACCAAATTCTTTTTAAATGAACTTTTTGACAGTACTTTATCTAGATCGTTAGCATATAGGCCTAGAATAAGGTTGGTGGTTTCATAATGCAAACAACCTTAGAAGGAAGTGTTCTTTTGTTACGAAATTTTTTACATATGTTACTTGGGTGACACTATTGAGGTGTATTGCACATTATAACCAGTAAATGATAACTAATTCCATTAAATTGTTAAAAAATGAGCAGTTCTATACAAGGTATCATGCAAGATATAGATACTTATAATTACTTCTCTGTGTTTCTTGTAGCAGTTTCTCATGCTTTCCGCTACAAGAAAAATACTGCATTCCATATCCAGATGATATGCAGAAAGAGGTCTCAGCATTCAAACATTTTTAATGTACAGCATTGAGCAGACATCATTCACCAGGAACAAATAGTTTGGACTACAACATTACTAATCTAATGCATTTCACATGGCAGCCAACTTCTAATGATGAAGCCAATTACAATAGCAAACAGCAGCAGTTTTCATCCTGGTCCAGGCTGCATTTCAATTTATCCACGTCTGCTGATATTGAGCACTCTTCAGTCAGTCGTAAGTCGTAATTTCAACCCAAACGCAATATTGACGTGTCATCTTAAGAGGTTGGCTATCATGCAAAATGCATTACATTATTAATGTTCTAAGCAGCAAAACAATTGGTCTCTGTTGCCTGAAGTCTACTCAGTGCTGTAGGATTAAAAAAAAAAAATATTTGTGTGTGTGTCAATACTTCTTCCCTACATATCATACAGATGCAGAATGAAGCCTATGAAACAGCTACAAGAAACATAAACGAGTAATACGTATTTCTCACATACTAAGTTGTATGGGACTGCCCACTGGACACATTTTCAGAATGATTTTACTCGATTATTATATATCTGGTGACTGTAACATGGAAATATTCTTAAATAATCTTCATACCAAAAGGATAATCCCTTCTAAGGTGGTTTGTATTACAGAAAAGCCAGGTCAACAAAAACCATTTTTGTGTAAGTTTTAATTGATATCAACATGAGACACGTCTAGAGGAACATTTATCACTAGTTTTGCTGCACAAGAAAATGACACAACTTGGCATCCACACCAATTTGAGTGTTTTTTACTTATGGCTTTATGCCTCATTGATGTCGAGGTCATTAGAGGCAGGATGGGACTGGGGACAAAGAACGGGGAGGATTTCAGCCATGGCCTTTTGAAGGAAGCATCCCGGCATTCACCTGGAGTGATTTGGGGAAACCATGGACGGGGATTCGAACTGGCGTCCTCCTGAATGCGGGACCAGGCCGTTAACCGCTCACCCACCATGCACAGTAATTTGAGTATAAACATGAAAGACTAGCAACAATTGTCATTAATGGAAATGACACAAATAAGTGACATTTCTTAGGTTATAATACATGCTGCACCAACACAATAACAAATATTTCATAATACAACAATTCTAGTGGTGTAATACTAGTCCAGTGAGTATCACAACCTCACTACAATCTCAGGCAGCATTTCTCACATAGTATAGCTAACAGTATATTATGTCCCTTTAATCTCAAATATCCACCACTAGATTAAGAACACACATAACCATATACAAACACTGCTCCACAGTAACATGTTGGAACCTATCAGTCTGAAATTTTGCACACGTTCCTTGGGTGATAATATTTGACTAAAGGTGCAGAAAGTAAGCTTTGAATATGTGGAAATTAAGTAAAATCACTCAAAATTTGAGTAGATGAATATGTGTTATTACACAATAAATACACATTAATAGCTATTGATATTGATTCCAAGTGTTTTTAAGTCTGCATTGTTGGATAAAGCCTTTAGTTTGTCATCATTAACAACCAGTAACCCTGCTCAAGGGAGGTAGGATTACCTTCCCTATACTCCACTTGGGTAATTCTTCTTTGGCACACCCATGCTGCGGGGGTGGACATCCTAGCTCCAGTAGGCCGGAGTGAAAGGGTGCCTAAGACCAGGCAAGGACCCAGTCTCACAGGGTATAGTGTGGAACCCATGCCCAGGGATACAGGCGAAGTCCTCAACAGCAGTTTTCGGCAGAGGAGACCTTCAGAGTGGCCAAAATGGTGGAAGGGGGCACCCATCTCCTCGGGGGAAATAGATGAAATATTGAAGAAGGTGGTGCAGAGCATTGGGGAAGGAAAAATAAAAGCAGTGGTTGCGCATTACCTATTAGTTTTGGGAGAGGATGAAAGATAGGTGTAGGATCAGCTGGATGAGTGGGAGAGAGTAGTTGCAGCTTATGGTATAAAGTTCTCTGCGAGAAAAAGTGAAGTGGTGATAACAACCAAAAAAAGAACAGGACAGACATAGGCATATCACTTGGAGGAGAGAAACTAAATAGAGTTGAATGTTTCAAATATATGGGAAACTGTATTGAATAAAATGGAGGAAACAGGATGGAGATAAACGAAAGAGGAAGATGTGCAGATGGCTTTTCTTAAAGTATTAGAAGTCTGGTACGGAGTTTGGATGTCCTGCAAAAGAGCAAAGAGGTAATCTATAAAACTTACTTTGTGACAATTCTAATGTATAGGTCAGCAACGTGGGCGATGAAGGAGAGTGACAATGGGAGAGTACAATCTGTGGAAATGAAATTTCAGAGGAGTAGAGTAGGAGTAAAAAGAAGAGACAGAATAACGAATGTGAGAATCAGGGAGATGATAAAGGAAGAACTGCTACAACAGAGAATTGAAAAATCTAGTTTACAGTGGTATGGGCATGTAAAGAGAATGGGAGAGGAGAAGTTACCAAGGAAGATGCTGGACATGGAGCAGAAAGGGAAGAAGCCTAGAGGAAGACCGACAGACAGATGGATTATAGGCGTTGAGAAATGCGTGGAGGAAAGAAGAGGAAATTGGGTGACAGTGGAAGAACAAAGATGGTGGTTAGACAGGAAGCGCTGGTGAGGCTTTTGTTCCCAGCAGACTCGGCTAGTGGCTGGAAGCTGTCCTAGATGATTGTTGGATAAAAACTGCTTTCTACATGCAAATTGCAGGTACTTAAAAAGTGGAAAATCAGCATGGGCACCGGGAGGGGCAGTGGTGCACTTGCATCCCCCTGCTATGATTGAAGAAAATGCACAGAAAAAGATTAAGAAACAAAAATTTTATTATTAAATTCACTGTTTGAATAATAACAAGGTGCATAGGTGTTGTTCAATACCTTATCAATTAAATTCAGTATCCTTAAGTGTTATATACTATGTATAACAAAAAAACAGATGCACCTCCCTTGGAAGTAATCTTGCCTGTGCTCAAGGGAACTAGTAACACTGACAATTTCTCCGTGCATAACTGACATTGGATTTCATGCTAAAATATATATCATGGCAGCCTACCTTTCAGGATGAAAGATGGTTTCTACGATATAGACAATGATTGATACAGAGCATTTAATTTAATTTTTTTGCTTCTAGCAGTCGTCGCTACGTTGAAATGCAGCTTGGACCAAAAATTAAGAGTAAGAAATGTGGAATAATTATCAACAGGTAACAGCGGGTATTTCTTGTACCTACATTTTGGGTGCTTTTACTTCATTTCCACATATTCGAAGCTTACTTTCTACACTTTTAATCAAGTATTACTGTCTAAAGAACATATGTACCAAATCTCAGACCAATAGGATTTTTTTTGTTTGTTTGTAGATTTCAACATATTGATATGTTACCACGAACACTTGAGGAGGAATAAAAAATATATAAATAGAAAAAAAAATTGTGTGTTTATGTTAGCACATATTTATAAAACTTATTTTCTAAAACATGTACAAACAAACTGTTCCATATTTCACTTTCCTGAATTAACTCAGTGCAAGGTGAGTCCCAGTTGCTTGATATAAGACCAATAGCTTTTTTTTTAAATACCTATAATACACTTAAATTTTTTTTTTGTAAATATACAACTTTGTAAGTATTACTAAACCCATGAATAAAATTGGAATACATCTGTTTGATCACTTTTGCTGACCAGTCAACTTCCATACTTCATTTGACTCTTGTATAGTTCTGTCAACACCTCCATGGAAAAAGAAGCAAATTGCCTAGAGGGTGTACTGCATTCTGGCATCAATATTCTCTCCTTAATTAAACCCACTTAATTTACAGAAATAGTTTAGTTCTTCAAATTTAAACTATATTTTCATCACATCAATTGTCTTGGCTCAGACCTCTTTCACATTGCTTCAAAAAAAAAAAAAAATAGGAAAAAAGGTATCCGAAGCTTATAATCATCTGGGAAGCTATATATGTCAAAGTTATTTGTATTTAATGTTTTCGGCAACATCATCACATGAATTATGAAGTACAATTTCTGGATTCTGGAAACATCACAGATCATGACATTTAAAATGACAGACAGAAATTAACTATGATCCTGCAAACATCATATACAGAAATTCAGTTCTAATCGACTGTATAATCTGATATGTCAACAACAGAATACGCAAGCCTTTTAACACAGTTTAATTCACTAAATTCATTTTGAATCCACTTCACTACTATTATCAAGCTTCTTCCTTGCATTTTTTCCTCTCATGATTGCTTCCTTAAATAATTTACAGTATAATTCTATTGCACATGGTGTATCATCATTTCCTGGCACGGGAAAGGTAATTAGATTTGGATTACAGTCAGTATCAACAATTCCAATTGTAGGAATAGACATTTTTGCTGAATCTCTCACAGCAATGTGTTGTGTAAGGATATTATTTTGTGTACGTAAAAATATACATAAATCTGGAAGACGCGTAACGGCGCCAAATTGGAAATTGGCATTAGTAAAAACGCCTCCTCGCCAGAAACGAGTATGTGCAAATTCTTGGCATTCTTTTGCTGTTCTTTCTACAATGTGGGAATTCTGGGAACCTCGATGAATGAACAAAATTATTCCGTCCCTGTAGGCTACATGAGCGGCAAAGTTCAGCGCCTGACGTAAGTGATATGCGGTTATATCGAGATCAAAAATCAGGTGTCCAAGACGAGAACCAAAAATGAACGGTTTCATTCTTTCATCCAGTGAACCTTCTTTATGACCGAAGTGGACTCTGTGGTTGAATAAGTCACGAACAGTGAACAAATTATGCACGCTGAAGTAATCTGGATGTTGCAAGGCAGAATCTTTAACATCTTTCTCCAAATGCAGGTTACTTTCTTCTACTTTTGGAGCAGCTTGTGATGAAAAGCCACGTAACTTCAAGCCACCTGCAAAATTAGTTCGTTATTTTAAACATGTTACGAGTCGTGTACTATAGATTAGAATTATTACTTTGACATTACACAGAAGATACCTTCGTATAAAATGATTCTCCTAAACAGCGTCATGTTTACCAAACAAACTTCCACAAGATCCCAGGGAGCAGGGAGCGCAGCACTTGTTGTCTCTGGCAGAGACACTATATTGATTGTCTCTGCTATACACTAATTGGTTGTTATTTCCTATTACAGTATAACATAATTCCACACCAGAGACAACATTAATGCTTCTCACAAACCCAGAGTGAGAACTCACAACAGGCAAAAACAGAGAATCAGAGATTTTTTAGAAATTTTTGTTTCTTTTATTGACATTTAGCTCTACATTGTAGCGATAGGCAAGCCGATTCTTTTAGATGAATTGTTTGGAGCCGGATCAATCCTTGATCGAATCGATTCTTTAAAACAGCTCTCCGATTCTTTTTACATGGTATTTTGATGCTCGAACATTGATAATAAATTTATTAACTAATAGAGGGGAATTTACTTAGTACTACAAATTGAAATAATGAAATTAGCATTTGGTGATTAATTTGCAAGTAATTATTTATTATAAAACGAGTTTTTTATTATTCAAAGAAATCAAAGTACAAACTTCCAATAATAATGAATCAATTTACAAAAGAAGATTACACCAAATTGTTATTAATATTTTCAAAAACATGTTCATTACTTTTCATGATGTATGTCGACTTCATGTTACACTCATTAATCTCCAGGCTTTCGAAAACGTCCGTTCAAGTTAATCAAATGTTGAAATGCATTTTTAGTACTAATTGGAACAAATAAATAAATATTTTATTTCTTTCATACCATCACAAAAGACGGCCCAAGTTTCTAAGTAGAAAAGGTTCGGATAAATATTTATCCACGTCTATAATAGTCAAAGCCTTGGTAACAGGAACTTGAATTACTTGAAGTAGGCTGACAGATTCAATCGAACATGATCCAAATAGAGCAACTTGAGTTAGTGGTGGATAAGTAAACGAAATTCTTCTCCAGGCACCTCAAAGTACAAATCTATCTGACTCCTAAATTGTGATTCCATAAAATTGTTCCTTTACCCTGGTAACAACGGTTTTACAAGAGGGGTGAAAACGACTGACTTCCCAAAATCCTTGTTTTGGGCTCAAGAAAATGAACTAACTTAACAGTATCATGGATTTTGTTCTTTTGTATCTTTTTGTCAGCTCCTCCAACCCTCACCCAATTTCCTAACCTATCCCAAGAGAGAGAGAGAGAGAGAGAGAGAGACGGCTGACATATTTACAGCCTGCTTAACGATTTCTCATTCAGACTCTGTAAATGTCACTGTGAGAATTGGCAAGTGCATATACTGCAATTATTGGCTCTATGAGAGTTAAAAATTTGTCTAACATATGTTATTTCCAGGGGCGGATCCAGGACTTTGGTTTGGGAGGGAGGCTTGAGTCAGGCAAGGATAGTCTGTATTGTTTGCAGTCTCCTCGAATTACTTCTCACCTTAAAAGATCAGGAGGGCTTAAAAAAATTTAAAAAATCTCCAGACCTAGATACTTTTGGGGAAGGGGGGGCCTGAGCCCTGTAGCCCCCACCCCCCTGAATTCGTCCCTGTTAGTTCCACCTAGTGAGAAAATCCGGTTTCAATTTTAAGTTGGTAATAGACACAGATTTATATATATATAATTTTGCAGTACCATGGCGACTTCGCTTAAAAAATTGAGCCGAAGATTTTCTTTGTCAACAATTTTCTCAATATAACCACCAACAGATTGAACGGCCAAATTGAGGCCATAAGAAACCAGGTTATGTGCTTCAGGGTTAAAGAAGCATTTGCCGTTTTCAGGTTTGTCGCATTTTTAGTTACCACACCACATACTTTAAATCTGTTTCATATCTATCAAATACGGCGCAAGGCTCTAAATTCAACCGACCACAAGTCCACAACTAGGAACCTCGAGCAACTTGAGGTTTAAGAGAAGAGTCGAAACTGAAGGAGAGCCAAAAAGCCAGAGGTGAGGGAAGAGCGAGTGAGCGGAGAGTCATAAACCTTGACGTTTTGACGACACACAGTTGAATGAGAATCTGTACTAATCAGTGAGTGATTCTCGAACAACAACGGTTTAACCCTCTTTTAGATGAGCCGACTCATTGAAACGATTCTAGATTCTCTTGCTCACGTGTTCAACATGACACTATACCGCAATCAGCCATTTGCACAGATAAGCACAACGGTCACAATGGAAGTATACAAATGTGGAAAACATTCATCATTGCTCTCAAATAACTCATGTATTTCCATCATATATAGAATCCTGATAAAAATTACCGTAATAATGCGTAAATATTGCAGGACATTCCTTCTGTAGTTCCTTCATAATACAGTAAACTATAATTTAGTAATAAATGAAAGTGCAAGTTTTATCGGAATATTTGTTTACTTCTGACGTTTTTCGCCTTTCATTGAGGAATCAGCGGTCTAGTATTTTCTGTAAGATTATTGTAGTTTATTAATTTTGTTCAGACAGATTTGTTTGAATATTAATAAAATTACATATATATTGAGGTATTATAGTGTACTTACAACTATATTTCTGTCGTGAGGTGTGGTTACTGATCACTTGTTTCTTCAACCAGCAACAACTTCCAACAGTGTACATGATTAGAATGATAGAAGACATTTAATCACATATGCCTTTGGTAGTCACGTCGCATTTGTTCCGGATTGTTTTATTTGACATTCATGTCGCGTTTACACTCTCGCGCGAGCTTCCACGATTCGAGTCGAAACAGCACGAACACTGGAGTATAAAGGGCTGTCCTGCGTTTAAGCGAGCCCGTGATCGCCAGCGCGGGACCATTTCTGCGCTAACAAAAGAGCAGCAGGAAAAGAATGATGGGAAAAAGACCATAGACTCTGCAGACAAACAACCGCCTGCGGATGTCCAAACTAGAAGTCAACAAACAAACAAGAACATGCAACAGAATGGGAAGAACCCTCCCCCTGGAAAGAAGAAACCACAACAGAACACTGGGAAAGATCCGCAAACCTCAAATAAGAAGAGCAACATCCAAGCCAAAATTCAGATATGCACCAGCTACTGTTGGTAAAGGTAAAACTAAACCATTACAAAAGGACAACTGGAAACACTAACAGAGAGGACAAGCCCCGACAGACAAACCTGCCAGCAATGTTGCCACTCCAGGTCCACACCCGAAACAGCAAGAAGTGGGAAGATGGATCAGCTATTGAATATTGTAGGCAACCTGCTCAACATGCTAACTTCACTCTTAGCTAAGTTTGATCAATTAGCCGCGGATATAAAATCCGCAGTAAAGACGGTTCCTTCAATCGAACAGCCAGAGACATCCCTGTCCCACAATGGATAGGATGCACATTCAGGGATTATCATTGGGCGTTTGGAATGCCAATGGCATCCATCAACAACTCGGTGAGTTCAGACAGTTCTTGCGCAACGAAGATATAGACCTATGTTTAGTTTCTGAAACTCATCTCAAACAAGGCCTCCACGCCACAGTAGCAAATTATTGCTGTTATCGTTATGATAGGCCAACTGCAGGAGGGGGTGTGGCGATATATATCAAGCGTGGCATCCCTCACCACGAGCTTCTATCGCCACAAATGGAGCAACTGAAATTAAAAGCCATTGAAGTAATGACCACAAGTGGACCAATCACAATTGTCTCTGCATACAGGCCGCCACGGAGACAACTCATAGAAGAGGATTTCAACCGCCTACTCTCCTTTTGGGAAAAGCTTATCATTGGAGGGGACTTTAACTCAAAGCTCCCGGAATGGAATTCAAGAATAACAAATCCGGCAGGACAAAAACTCCACAGAATCGCACTCAGAAGCAACCTACAAGTCTGGGGACCTCTTGAACCCACCCACCACCCGTGGAACGGAACCCGGCCTGACGTATTGGACATAGTGATAACCAGAGGTATTGCAGGCTTCATTACTGCCCATACCATGAACCGACTATCATCTGACCATTCCCCGGTCCTGATTGACATAGATGTCGGCTCATGGAGACCAGAAACGACTAGCCAAATTAACTTCAATAAGACGAACTGGGTAGATCTCCGTAACATAATCACGGAATCCCTTCATCACCTAAGACCAATCAATGCAAGGCAAATAGAGACAGCAATAAAACAAATCTCTACTACTATTGCGGAACCGGCAAATAGATCTACACCATCCACGATAACAAGACCTCAATCCCGGCAACTGCAGCCACAATTGCTAGCGCAGATAAAGCACAGAAACAGGGTGGTGAAGGAATGGTGATTAACCCGGTGTCCAGACACCAGGCGACTACTAAATCGTCTCCAGCGGGAGCTGAAGGCTGCGCTACAAGAGCACAGAAATAAGGAGTCTGGCCTCGCTCAATATAAACGACGGTAATCATTGGGTTGAGACCAGGCGCTTCACAAAACGGCTTGCCAGGCTTTCCCCTCTCCATGGAGAAAGGGGCCTCGTCTTCAGCAACTTGGACAAAGCCAACGCACTGGCAGATAATTTCGAAAAACAGTTGAGGCCAGCCCAAGGCGATGATGAAGAAGAGTCTGCAACTATACGAAGAAGGTTAGCTCGCTTCCTAGCCGTTGAAGATTACGGTTATGTCATCGAAGAAATCTATACTGAAGAAGTTCGACGTATCTTAACACAAGATGACGAGATGCCAGGAGAGACGCGAGTGTAAATCATAGAGAAAGGAAATATATGGAGACGACGCAAGAGACCTTCACCACGTATTGAAGTGAAGCCGAGCGGAGGAGGAGTGGGGGGGGGGCATGGCCACTTCCATATAGACACGGGGAATATGTACAAAAACATCGAGGGGACTCTAGTATAAACGTGACGCCACAATCTGGTGATGAATTTTTATGTTACTCGATGAGACAAATAAAAAATGAAGAATAAAATTTTTTGATATCCTGCTTAGTTTTCGGGATATACTGGGATTGGGTTGATAAGCGGCCTAGACTAAAAATTAATTCTGCCAAAGCCACAATGAATTACATGGTGGAAATGCAGAATGGATATTTCAGTTGTTTTTACTACCACTTGTGGTTAGGTTGAAATGAGGCCTAGACCAGAAAAAAATAGTTATTTTGTTACCATACATTGTAAGCTTAATTGGGAATAGCTGGAAGTGGAAGTAGTTTCCATCGCGATACACGTTTTGTCACTAACTTGGTTCTCATGAAATTACTAACAGTGATAAATAAATTCTCTGTCCATTATGAAACAACAAAACCATTCTGGTACATACTGCATGTAGACCTAACCACAATCTCCATTAAATTGCCTTTACAGAATCAAACTATGTAGACATACCCACACACGCGTATTTGAATCGCAAACTGTATTTGCGGTAACAACATCGTTTGCTTCATCAAGATTCCTAGATTGCATAGCATAATTTAACACATTTAATTTCATCATAGATTGTCAGTATAAACGGCAACGTGACGAAAGAAAGCGCAATAATTAACTGAACCGCGATGTAAAACAAACCCCTTTAAATATCATTTTCAACACTCGTTAAAAAGTAATGCAAGTTATTATGTGCAAAATAGCAAGGTATGCTGATGTTCTACACTACACCAACAAATATTTTAGAACAAAGTCATCCCATTGAGAGCAATGACTAAATACTTATAGGCAGGCAGCAAAGTTTGCAATTCCTACCACTCACTTCAACGACGATAATTAGAATTCAACTTACTTATGAAATGATATTCCAGGTTCTTTCCTCTCTTGCCTATTTGTGCAACCGTATGCAGCACAAGATGGGATTATAAAACACATATACACATTACAAAATGAAATAATCACAGCATCTAACAGCGTGTGACATCGCATTTGTTTGGGATCGCAATATCGCCGCTGCCGCCACTGCGCATGCGCGAGAGTTTAGAGCATGCTTCACAGATTTAACATCACTTCTCCTCCATATATTTCCTTCCTCCATGGTGTAATTATGGCATGCACAGTGTATGTTGCTGTTGTTCAACAGTTACCGTGTATTTTTAGCGAGGAGGTTGTAATCAGAAAATTTGTGGAATTTTTGCTTTATTTTGTTAATCATTTGTCTGTGGAAGGAAAAATGTAAAAGGGCGTATTTAGTGATGTTTTGTGTTTATTAATTTGACTAATATTATGATTTAAATCATTATGGTTACATGCTCGTCGACTTTAAGTTTTCGTCTGATTGTTACATTTGTATTCGATAGTTTATATCTTGTAAAGTTGGAATATATTGCTTGCTACGTCTTTTATGACTGTATTTATGTTTGTGGAGTAATGATTATTGTTTAAAAGGTATTCAGCAAAAGCATCGTGCAGTGTAACGCTTTGGACATTTTAGTAAAATTTGTCATTATCATGACCCTGCCACACACACTCACGTTTGTGGATCGTTTTGCTTGCACAGTC
This sequence comes from Vandiemenella viatica, assembly GCA_031002005.1. Taxonomy (NCBI): domain Eukaryota; kingdom Metazoa; phylum Arthropoda; class Insecta; order Orthoptera; family Morabidae; genus Vandiemenella; species Vandiemenella viatica. The sequence continues at coordinate 45,933,309 of JARYHS010013631.1, forward strand.
ATGGAATATTTGACGGAACTCAGCTTAGTCCAAAGATACTACGTTTATTAATTCTTTTTACTGGCAAGTGTCAACTGCGAATTATAAATATGGCTGACATACAGAAATTAGCTATTGCCGCGGTTATTATTGAAAGAAAGGATCAGAATTAGGAGAAATAGTCAAAACATTGATTATTTAAGAGAACAAAATTTAGTCACATTAGCTTCTAAATGAACCTGAAGATTGGTTTAGATATACACTCCTGGAAATTGAAATAAGAACACCGTGAATTCATTGTCCCAGGAATGGGAAACTTTATACACACATTCCTGGTGTCAGATACAACACATGATCACACAGACACAACCATAGGCACATAGACACAGGCAACAGAGCATGCACAATGTCGGCACTAGTACCGTGTATATCCTCCTTTCGCAGCAATGCAGGCTGCAATTCTCCCATGGAGACGATCGTAGAGGTGCTGGATGTAGTCCTGTGGAACGGCATGCCAAGCCATTTCCACCTGGCGCCTCAGCTGGACCAGCGTTCGTGCTGGACGTGCAGACCGCGTGAGACGACGTTTCATCCAGTCCCAAACATGCTCAATGGAGGACAGATCCGGAGATCTCGCTGGCCAGGGTAGTTGACTTACACCTTCTAGAGCACGTTGGGTGGCACGGGATACATGTGGACGTGCATTGTCCTGTTGGAACAGCATGTTCCCTTGCCGGTCTAGGAATGGTAGAACGATGGGTTCGATGACGGTTTGAATGTACCGTGCACTGTTCAGTGTCCCCTCGACGATCACCAGAGGTGTACGGCCAGTGTAGGAGATCGTTCCCCACACCATGATGCCGGATGTTGGCCCTGTGTGCCTCGGTCGTATACAGTCCTGATTGTGGCGCTCACCTGCACGGCGCCAAACACGCATACGACCATCATTGGCACCAAGGCAGAAGCGACTCTCATCACTGAAGACTACACGTCTCCATTCGTCCCTCCATACACGCCTGTCGCGACACCACTGGAGGCGGGCTGCACGATGTTGGGGCGTGAGCGGAAGACGACCTAACGGTGCGCGGGACCTTAGCCCAGCTTCATGGAGACGGCTGCGAATAGTCCTCTCTGATACCCCAGGAGCAACAGTGTCCCTAATTTGCCGGGAAGTGGCGGTGCGGTCCACTACGGCACTGCGTAGGATGCGACGGTCTTGGGGTGCGTCCGTGCGCCGCTGCTGTCCGGACCCAGGTCGACGGGCACGTGCACCTTCCGCTGACCACTGGCGACAACATCGATGTACTGTGGAGACCTCGCGCCCCACATGTTGAGCAATTCGGCGGTACGTCCACCCGGCCTCCCGCATGCCCACTATACGCCCTCGCTCAAAGTCCGTCAACTGCACATACGGTTCACGTACACGCTGTCGCGGCATGCTACCAGTGTTAAAGACTGAGATGGAGCTCCATATGCCACGGCAAACTGGCTGACACTGACTGCGGCGGAGCCCAACCGCTGCGCAGCTAGCGCCCTTCGATGGCTAACACTGCTGTTCCTGGTGTGTCCGCTGTGCCGTGCGTTTGATCATTGCTTGTACAGCCCTCTCGTAGTGGCCGGAGCAAGTGTGGTGGGTCTTACACACCGGCGTCAATGTGTTCTTATTTCAATTTCCAGGAGTGTACTTGCATGAACGAAGAAACCTATTTCGAGTTAAGTTACAGGCAATGGTGGTTAAACGTATTAAATAGCAAGACACTAGAATGAGAAACGCAATAAGCAATAACAAAACCAAATCGTCTTACAGCTACTTTTCGTGTTTTATTAACAGGTAGAGGTTACAATACTTAGTTTATTGATAAGAAAAAGCAACATATAAATAGGGCCTATTTTTGGCGTTTCCATGTCTTTGGTATGACCCAAAATCTTTGTAATTTGTTATGTTTTCTTATTGAGTAAATTTTGTTAATAACTGTTTCTTTATTTGACCATTGATCAAATTATTTCAATTTATTGATAAGAATATCGTGTGTAGCACTTTTTCTGTTTGTATAGATAATCTTTACTTTTGATTTTGTCTGTATAAATCTATAAATTCAGTGAGAAATTCGCGCGACATTAGTCTAATGTCGAGGATACCAAGTCACAAGTTTTTTCAAACCTAGTGCAACATTAGGCCACGTAAAATATGATATAGGTTCCCTTTGTAGGAGTTTCACTAAGGATGATACAGTAGTGATAGTGGGAGGTGCGGGAAATAGTATTGATAGAAACGCGAGTTATAGTATAGAGAGTGACCTGAGGAAGGTGGTGAAGGAGGCACAGCATACCAGGGTGGAGCTCATGCAGGTCCTAAGTCGCCATGACCGGCCACAATTGAACTATGCTGTGAGGCGGGTTAATGTGGAAACAGAAGTGCTACTTGGGAAAGGCATTAGTTCTGTGTTGGTGGTTGGGGTTGTGCCTGTGAACACCATTGGTAGGTGGGGTTTCACTAGGCATGGCCTACACCTAAATAGAAGGGGGAAGGGAGTACTTTCTGAGTTGTTAGCTAAAGCAGTGAGGGAGCCCATTTCCAGTAATGATGGGGTCAGGACTGTGCCTTTTTTAGGTTAGTGGCTGCTGGTGAAGGGACAAAAATAGATTATGAAAGTGATACTGATTGCAGATTCACGATGGGGAAAGTCACAGATGTTAAAGAAATAGATGAAGTGGCTGAAACAATAACTGACTGTGGTTAAAATGGTAAAGAGGAGATAAATTCTGAAAATGTACAGCCAGTAGTAAGGGTGTAAATGGTAAACTGTAGAAGTATAATGAACAAAGTTATCGAATTTGCATACTCGAACCACAAGTAATAATTAGGGTAGAGAGTTGGTTAAAAGAAGAAGTACTAGACAGTGAGGTTTTTCCTGATGGTAACAGAGTGTACCGCAGAGATAGAGGAGCAATTGGTGGAGGATTTTTCATACTAGTTAACAAAAACTACCACAGTTCCCTGGCGTTCATAGATCAAGACCATGAGTTACTTGGGGTAGATTTCGAGGGTAGTAAAAAAAAAAATCAGAGTGTTGGCTGTCTACCGCAGTGGAAGAATGATAGAAGAGGATGAGGCTCTTGGGGAGAAATTAAATTCATACTCAGATTTCTGAGTTGAGAATAGAACGATCATCATCGGTGGGGATTTAAATTTACCAGGTGTAAACTGGGATGGAAATAACATAAATAACACAAGTTAACAAAGATTTGCAAATATCTTAATAAGGGAAGGAGGACTTACACAAGTGGTTGAGCAAAACACTAGGGGACAAAATATTTTGGATATATTTCTAATTAAGCCCGATGAAAACCTTTTAAAGTATCAAGTAACTGCAGGAATAAGTGATCATGAAGCAGTTCTGACGGATATTAGAGGATTCACTAAACCAGCAGCCAAAATTGAAGGGGGAAATAGGTATAATTATAAAAAGGTACAGGTTTCGAATTTGAAGAGATATTTCAGATAACAATTCAGCAAACGGAAGGAAGGCTCAAGTTCAGTAGAGTCAAGGTGGGAAGAGTTCAAGGAGATAATATGAAAGGGGGAAGAAAAATTTATTCCAAAGCAGAAAATAAAGAGAAGTAGAGAACCTATGTACTATAATAGGGAAGTGAGGAGGTTAAAGAGGTTGATAAGAAAAGAACATAACGGAGTTAAGAGACAGCAGGGTAGTAGGGAATATTTAAAACAACTAAACAAGGACTTAATAACAGCAAAGAAAATGGCTAAAGATTGGTTTATGAAGAGTATTGTCAGTGCAGGAGGACCATTGACTGATGCATCTATTAATTTCTATGGCTATATCAGGAAACTGAGGGGAAGGGAGGGTGTAGAGACACTTATAGATAAGGATGGAGAAGAAGTTACTGACGATTTGAAAAAGGCAGAGATTTTAAGTAACTGGTTCAGTGAAAGCATTAGGGACAATGAATCAGAAACAGGAGTGTCTAATTCGGAGAACGAGCTTAACAACACAATTAGAAATTACGATAGTAAAAAATTTGATATTGATCCTGAGGAAATCATGATGGAAATAAGAAAGCTGAAAAAACATAAAGGGGCTGGTGAAGATAATATTACTGCAGATATCTTAGAGATAGCCGGTTGTGACATTGTACCTTATCTTGAAATATTATTTAAATTGAGTCTGGATACTCGCTGCTTACCACAGGACTGGAAAAGTGCAATAGTAGTACCGGTACATAAAAGGAGGGGTGAGAAATAGAGTTGAGAATTACAGGCCAATCAGTTTGACATCAGTGGTAGGTAAATTAATGGAAAGATTTATATGCAACCACATCAGAAATATATGTGAGGAACGTAATTGGTTTTCAAACAGGCAACATGGGTTCAGGCAAGGATATTCATGCGAATTTCAGTTGGTGGGTTATATGCAAGATATTTCAGATGAAAAGGACAAGGGAGGCCAAATTGATAGTGTAGCACTAGATCTGTTTAAGGCGTTTGACAGAGTAAGCCATAAAATGGTAGTAAATAAGGTAAAAACCATTCGAGTGAGTGAGAAAGTGATTTGCTGGGTAGAAGAATTTCTAAAAGGTAGAAAACAGAAAGTTAGGGTAGGAAATGTAGTACAAAAAAAGTAGTAGTAAAAATGGGTGTGCCACAGGGTAGCGTATTGCGACCATTGCTTTTCATTATTCTAATGAATAATTGTGTTCATTGTTTACGATCTGACGACGAAATACCCGAACTCTTTTGTATAATGGACGAACTTCAAGAACAACTACTCCAGATACAGGAGCAAAATCACATTCTGCGACGGAAAATGCTTCAACAGCAACCCCCGCATTCTAGAGTTTCGCAGGTTGGCACATCTGTTACCCGTCTTGCCGTGAAATTACCAGTTTTCTGGCCGAACAAACCGGTTCTGTGGTTTGCACCGGCAGAAACACAAATCGGCATCGCGGGCATTACGCAAGATTTGACGAAGTATGCCTACATAATTTCACAGCTGGACAGCCGCTATGCGGCCGAAGTGGAAGATATTATAATAAATCCACCTCCTGAAAATGCATATGAACACTTGCGTAACGAGTTAATTCGTCGCCTCTCTGCATCAGAAGAGCAGCGAGTTCGCCAGTAGTTAATGGAGGAGGAGCTTGGTGACCGAACACCATCCCAGTTTTTAAGACACTTAAGGTCACTAGCTGGTGCCACTCAAATGCAAGACAATCTCCTCGGACAATTATGGATCCAGCGCCTACCGTCACAAGTACAAGCTATCTTGCAAACTCAAGCCAGCACACCACTAGACAAAGTTGCAATACTAGCCGACTAAATTATGGAAGTTTCTACACCTGCTCTGCACGCCTATGTTAATGCTATCGGCATGTTACCTACTAATAGCGAGTAAGTCAGCTTGCAAAGCGCATAGAAGAACTATCGCAGCAGTTGGCTACATTGCAAGCCTCATTTTGCCCACGTTCTCGTTCTCGAAGCGAGCCCCCGAAGTCGCGGCATGCTCATAACAACCGCGATTCCTCGCCGCGTACTGACACCTCTCAGGTTTGCTGGTACCACCGCCGTTTTCACGGCCAAGCTCGCAAATGCCAACAACCATGTAACTTTCAATTAAACCCCAACGGAAACCAGTGATGGCGGTAGACGGTTGCCCAACAGGAGATAACCGCCTTTTTGTCTTTTGACAGAAATAGCAGACATAAATTTTTATTCGATACTGGTTCCGATTTATGCTGTTTCCCGAAAGATTTTCTAAAAGGGCGTCATCAACGCAACAAATATGAACTTGTAGCGGCAAATGACTCTACTGTTCATACCTATGGCACTTTGTTTCTCAAGCTGAACCTTGGATTGCGGCGCGATTTATCTTGGAGATATATAATAGCTGATGTAGCTGTTCTTATCATAGGCTCCGATTTCCTTGCACATTATCACTTGCTCCCGGATTGTCACAACAAGCGTATCATTGACAGCTTGACAGGATTGTCAGTGCCTGCACAGCCGGCTAACTGGAAGCAACCTAGTGTGAAATCACTAAAGGCCACTACAGTTTTTCATGAAATATTGCGAGATTTCCCAGATCTCACGCGCCCACCTGGAATGCCGAGAGAAATAAAGCACTCTACCGTACATTTCATTCGTACAACACCTGGACCTCCTGTCTCTTGTCGTGCTCGTCGCCTCGCTCCAGACCGTCTTCAGATTGCTAAGAAAGAATTCGAATCAATGTTAATGGAGGGCACTGCGCGCCGCTCAGAGGGACCATGGTCCTCGCCTCTTCACCTGGTACCAAAGAAAGACAAGGGTTGGCGTCCCTGTGTAGACTATTGAGCTCTCAATGCACGGACAATTCCAGATAGGTATCCACCTCACCATCTCCATGATTTCAGCCACCACCGTGGATGCACTATCTTCTCTGTCGTCGACCTAGTCAAAGCCTACACTCAGGTTCCAGTGAACACGGACGACATTCCAAAGACAGCAATTATTACACCGTTTGGACTTTTTGAGTTTCCGTTTATGTCTTTCGGGTTGCGGAATGCCGGTCAAACCTTTCAGCGTTTCATTGATGAAGTCCTATCTGGCTTAGACTTCACCTTCGCCTATGTAGATGACATATCGGTATTCTCTAAGGGCCCTGATGAGCACGAGTGCCATCTGCGATCACTTTTCCCAAGGCTGTCATCTTATGGGATTCTCGTAAACACTTGTAAGAGTGTTTTAGCCTCTCCAAGTGTTACCTTCTTGGAATACGAAGTCTCTGCCGCTGACACTCGACCACTACCAGATCGGATCAGCGCTCTGCAAAAGTTCCCCCTTCCACAGACAGTCCGTGAACTTTTTTGGAATGGTCAACTTTTACCGCCGTTTCCTACCTTCAGCAGCAGAATACCAGGCTTCCCTCCACTATGCAGTATCCAACCTACGAGGCTCTCAACCTGTACCTTGGAATCCAAACCTGGAAAGCACGTTTAATGCCTGCAAAGCCAGCCTTGCCAAATCGACGCTACTAGTTCATCCCGATCTCAACGCACCTCTAGGATTGTTTACTGATGCTTCCAACACAGCTGTAGGATCTTGTCTACAACAGCACGTAAACGCTACGTGGCAACCTTTAGCCTTCTTTTCTAAAAAGTTTTCACCAAAGCAATCAGAATGGCCAGCGTACTATCGCCAGTTATTCGCTATCGACGAAGTCGTCCAACACTTTCGGCACTTCTTGGAAGCCCACCAGTTTACAATTTATACCGATCACAAGCCACTTACGTACGCGTTTCAGCAACGCCGTGACACGCTCCCGCCTGTGCAACTGAATCAGTTATCGTTCATTGCGCAGTTCACCACCAATATTGAACATATTGAAGGTTCTTCAAATGTAGTCGCAGACGCACTGTCCCGGGTCGACGGAATTGCAGACAGAAACTTGAACTTTTCCATTCTTGACTGGAACGCTAAGAACCCGCACCACTGGCTGGCACCCCTGCTCCAATGGCATGGTGGAGAGATTCCATCGTCAACTCAAAGCAGCTATTATATGCCATCCCGGTATGTCCTGGCTGCTAGCCCTTCCCATCGTTCTTCTCGGTATTCGTAGTGCCTACAAAGAAGACCTCAGCACTTCTTTCGCCGAACTTGTGTACGGTGGACCACTACGCCTCCCAGGTGAATTACTGTGCACCGCGACGGAAGAACGTCTGGAAGATATATCCGACTTCGTGGAGAAACTACGTCAACAAATGCGCAGACTATGTCCAACACCAGCCAACAGACATGGTCACAGTTCGACCTTTGGTTTCAAGGACCTTTAAACGTGCACTCACGTGTAAATTCGGGATGATTCGGTACGGGGTGCCCTGCAGCCACCATACACTGGCCCACAGGGATAGAAGTTTAACTGTTTTAAACAAGGATAAACCAGTACGTGTCAGCATAGAAAGAGTGAAACCTGCCTTTCTGCTAAATGACGATCCTACTAATATTGAACGCAGTGCTGTGACAGAACTACCTAGTCTATCAACCAGCAAAGCAAAGACAACTACAGATCATGATACAACGAACACCCCGAGAACCACAAGATCCGGTCGCCGGGTAAAGTTCCCCAAACATCTTCAGCCGTAACTACATCAACTCCGTGGGGGGCTGGTGTGGCGGAAGCACATCGTGGACTTAACAGTTGTCAGCGCAGTACCGTCGTTGTCGCGGCGGCTGCTAACGCAGTATCATCGATGCTCGCTGACCATAACCGGGGCAACGATAAAAACAACCCGAAAGTACACCGTTGGCGTGGCATACTAAACACGGAGACTACATTGTCGCCAATACAGAAGCTGGAAGTATTATTAACATTCGCATTGATATGTTATTTCAATGTAATGTGCATATGTATATGTGTTATTGGTTACATTAAATACATGGATAAGAGTTTCGTCTTCCATATTGTATACTACGATATTGTTTATATGGGCAACGTATCCCCATAGGACCATTGCTATTTATTATTCTAATGAATAATTGTGTTCATTGTTTACTATCTGAAATTAGATTGTTGGCAGATGACATAATGTTGTATAAAAGAATCAAAACGATAGAGGATTGCAAACCGTTGCAGGGTGATCTGGACAGGATATGTAGTTGGGTTGGTAAACATGGGATGAAGATAAATGGAAAGAAGAGTCAGCTTATTAGATACACAAATAAAAAACAAAAGTTTAATTATGAATATAAGGTGGGGAAAGAATTGCTTGCTGAAGACTTGAAATGTAAATATCTTGGCATTACTTTTGATAACAAGCTTAACTGGGCAGGACACATTGGAAAGGTGGTAGGAAAAGGTTTCATAGTTCTGCACTTGTTGGAGAGAGTGATGAGGGGATGTACGAGAGAAGTCAAGGAATTGGGTTACAAACCTTTGGTCAGACCATTGCTCTAATATGGTAGTGTAGTATGGAACCCTTTTTTACTTATCAAATACAGGAGTTGGAGAGGATGCAAAATAGGGCTGCAAAATTTGTTTCTGGAAATTTTCGCAGAATGCATTCAGTGACAGATATGATAAAGGAGCTGGAATGGGATTCATTGCAAGACAGGAGGAGGATGAGGAGGGTAATGGGAGTGTACAGGGCGTATACTGGCGATGAGGCATGGAAAGATATTGCAGTAGGTATGAAAAGTAGTTCATGGAAGGGAAAAGATGACCATGACCTCAAGCTGGCACTCGATTTCAGGCACAAGGGTGTGGGAAGATTGTCTTTTTTAGGTAAGGGTGTCAGGGATTGGAATGAGTTACCAAGAGAAATGATGAATAATTTACCGAATACTTTGTAGAGGGCAAATGTAGGTGGGTGCAGGGAAGGGGGAAGATGGGTGTGTAGGGAAATTGCCACCGGAGCCTATGCTCCATTGCAATTAAATTAAATAGTACAAGGCGTAATGTATCACGGAAGTGCGTACACACATGCCTTTTGGATGGATGACAAGTAGGAACAGGTACGGAAAACCAATAGCATTATGAATGCTTTCAAGTCAAAAAATTTGCGGAACACAACAATTAAGTTGATCGTTTTGCAATAAAACTTGAGATCGTACAATCAAAGCGACAGCCAATCATGAGTGTGCTAGTGCCAGGCTATAACGACTTCTATCAGTTCTTGTGTTTAAGTATTCGACAATTTGTCTTTATGATTACAACGTATGCATGCACCATTGCAAAGAAGAAGGCTCATTTCCGTGACGCCACAGCATGTTTTGACCTCAATCCAGGCACCACCATATAAGTTCTCACTTTTAAGAAAAGCATTTCATATTAAGTCACTCCTTCAAAATTTTTGCTTGTTTTTGAATATTTCCTTTCCCTGCAGATGACAATTTTTTTTTTCATTAAACATCTCTGTCCGGTATAATTCAATATTGTCTTTGGTTAGCAGTTTGTTTCTCCATTTTGTATTGTTGTTTCTCTGATATCAAATGTAAACACCAAAGTGACCATTGCATTTGCTTGTAATGGGGTGAAGTGGTGTTTATGATTTATATGTGGTTGTTTGTCTGAGTTTTGAAACATCGTGGTTAATTGTAACCAAGAAACATACTATATGTTAGGTTACTGTAAACAGAATTGCATCGTTGTCAATGAGTTAATGATATAAATCATTTTGTAAGTACAAAATTACTTTATTCCATTGAATTGAATTAATGGAATTGACATCTGATTTTTTAATTTGGGGATTACTGTAGATTGCGACTCGCAAGGAATAGGTGTTATAATACTGCAGTAGTCAATCGTAAGCCACCGCGGAAAATACTTTCTTAAGTACATTTAACTGTGCATTACAACCTAATTTCTGTTTGAAAGCAATGGCCCAGGCTGAATTTCAGCGGAATTACTGCTTGCAATTGACTATAGCAGTATTATGACTTCATTAGTGAATGTCGTAGGCAAATAGCAATATCCAGTGGACCCATAATTTGTATCGCTAATTACCTTAATTAGACACCTATGTTCCATCCGTGATAAAATTGTTGAATTATTTGTAAACAATTTATCTTGTGTCCTGTTCAATTATGTAGGTGCTGAATTTTGAATTCCAGTATAGCTGCTGCATATAAAAACTTAATCGCAAACATCATTGTCATTAGTACAAAGAGGAGTTATTTGTTCTGAGTCACATTGTTAAATAAACTTCCGAAAAGTATAAAACAGTTTGTAGATTATAAAAATGTATTTAAAGATAAACTGAGCTGTTCTCTTTTTGGCAACACAACCCACACCATTTAAGTATTTGTACACTAGATGATCCATACGAAAATTTCAAAATAGTAATCCTGATGGTTTGCAATGCAATGAAAGAAGAAGTGCCTCATTTGTAGCAATTTTTTGTTTGTTTAGTGTAATAAGTATGTAGGCCCTAACCAAAGCAGAAACCAATGAAACTGTGCTGCTTTGAACTGTCTGATACCCATTACTTTCAAAATATTACTTTTGTCCTTCAAGGGTCAAATTAAAAAAAAATTCATTCGTAATTTATAATGTTGCCTAACTGGAAACCTTAATGTTTAAATGATACCTCATTTATCGATTTCGGTTATGTATGGTTCCTAACAAAAAAACACGTTATATAAATAATGATACTTTTGTCCTTCAAGGGTCAAATTCCAAAAAAATTCATTCGTAATTTATAATGTTGCCTAACTGGAGACCTTAATGTTTAAATGATACCTCATTTATCGATTTCGGTTATGTATGGTTCCTGACAAAAAACACGTGATACTTTTGCTCTTTAAGGGTCAAATTCCGAAAAATTAATTTCTTAAGATATAATGTAACCAAAGTGGAGACTTAATCTTTAAAATGATACCAATTTATATATTTCAGTTAGATATCAAGAAAGATACATTTCTGGTGACAAAATAATAAGCTATGGAAATAAATGTACTTTTGCCCTTTAAGGGTCAAATTCTGAAAAAATTCCTTTCTGAAAATATAATGTGACCAAAGCAGAGACCTTAGCCTCTAAAATAATACCTTATTTCTTGATTTTGATTAGATATCAAGGAAGATAAATGACTTGTGACAAAAAAATACATTATGGAAATAATGATACTTTTACCCTTTAAGGGCCAAATTCCAAAATATTCAAATATGATCTGACCAAAGCAGGGACTTTATTCTTTAAAATGATACCTCAGTTTATCTATATCGGTTAAAAATAAATGACTTTTGACATGATAAGCATTGCAGAAATAATGATACTTTTGTCCTTTATGAATCAAATTTTGAAAAGTTCCTTTCTTAATATATCATGTGACCTAAGCGGAGACTTTAGTCTTTAAAATAACACCTCATTTATCTATATCGGTTAAATGTCCAGGGAGATAAATGGCTTGTTGCACAAACAACAATATTTTAGAAATACTGACATTTTTTATCTTTAAGGATAAAATTTGGAAAAAATTTTTTCTTAAAATATGATACCTTTATCTTTGAAATGATACCTCATTTAACAATTTTGGTTAGGTATGAATGGAATTAATGACTTATGAAGAAAAAAACAAAACAAAACACGTTTTAGAAATAATGTATTTAATGGTTCATTGTCTGTAAAATTCAGTTGTATAAATTAATGTTAATTTTTTTTGTCTTAGTAACATGTAATATTTTTTTTCACTATGGTTATTATTCATCTGACTTATTCTGAGGTCCTTCCTCAGCAGGTATTTATGCATCAAAAGAAATAAAAAAAATAATTATTGCATGCTTAAGAATACAACTACAAACTGCCATCAACGATTTTATTGCATATTGTTATAAAATAGCAGACAGAATGATTGAGGATAAACGGAATAAGTTGATTTATTCCAGCATAGCCAATATTTCACAGACTTTTCAAAAGGATCAATGATAATTTAAATACAATTATTAAACACTATGCTGATAATGAGCTTCTAACAATTTAATGAGCTACTCCTGTATTATGTAGTTTTGTTTTGTTATGTTGTTGGTTCTGCACTTGCTCCTCCACATTTCAGTAAATTTAAATGATAATAAGTTTGGCTCAATCTAAGTGTTTTGGTCAGTTTTTGATCTGTACATTTGTCTCAGATCCAACCACAAATGTAGTTAAGAATTATTTTACTATCATGCAGTTCAATGTGGTATGAAGTAGCACTTGTAGTGTTTCTCCGATAAGATTGGGTGGGGAAGAGATGTGATGGTACGTTTGCTATGTTCAGCTGTTTTAGTATCAAAACTTCTCTTGTGGTGAGATTCTGGATTAATTCTAGATCACGATTCTGTTACCGCCACTTTCCACTATGCAGATGACGATGATGTAAACACGTTCCATCCATGTTGTTTATGATGCGACTCGGTTGTTAGGTAAGATGCACACACTACATGGGCAACTACAAGTGCTACTGACAGGATTTGTATGAAAAATAGGTTTTTTTCTTCGAGTGGGGACAAACGAAATGTGATATATGATAAGAATTAAAAAATTTGTATAGTTCTGGTATTGGTATCAAGAACTAAACCCTTCCGTATATATTTCTATATCCAGAAGACCAAAATTATACACATAGCTACAAGTACCAGTTGAAACCAGGGCTGGCAGATAATACGGGCTTGTTGAATAGCAGTACCCATCTGGAATTTGATAGTGATGGAGAGTGTGACATGCGTAGAGAGAGAGAGCAGCTGACCATTGCATACATTCTATTTATTGCATGATTATTGTTATTATATATATAGATATATATATGTTTGATAAAACAACCAAACAGCATTGTCAAGAGGACTTTCCTTTTGTCCGACGACACACTCAAGCCTAACCAATGCTTAACATGATCTGTTGGGCATTGTTGAAGCAGCAGGTTTATTTTGACAATAAAACAAAAACAAAGAACTATATTATGTGTTTTTGAAATTTCAACTTATCTCTGTGGCAGTAAATAACAATAAATTAACTCTAGGAAAATATTTTCCATGAATTAATGATGGATACATCTCGCCATGTTGAATTGATAGAGATCTAATGCTTTCTAATGCTTTCACTGTATGCAAATACCACATTTGAATGGATTTTATGTAGTTTTTCTCCTGGTCCTGGCTGCATTTCATCTTAATCTTAGCCGCCAGGAAGAAAACAAAACAGTTTATGTTGATATGATGCATATACTGACAGTGTTGTAATGGTATCATGATCTATGTGTCAGAAAACTTTTTGCCTTAATTCTAGATAGTGATACCAGCAACATTGAAAACCAGGATTTATAAAATAGATGAATGAGCATTTCACATCCAGTTTTCCATATCACAGAAAACCACTCACATCTATGCTGATACTGTCTGTGAGATTTATAGATACATATCCAAAATTTGGTATCTCCATATAGAAATGAATAGATGAGCTTAATTCTAGATAACATTACTACTAACATTTAAAACTATAATTATTAATCATAAATTTGTTTTGATATTGTTAAATAATGTTCACCACACAATAAGGTCTGCTGTAATAATAATACGTTTATTGAGGCATTTGAGGCACACACACTACAAATTTATATCCACATGTTTTCAGTTCAACAGCCAGACGACTCCTATCACTCATGTACAATTCCAAAGATACATCAAACACCAGAAAATTCCTCACAGATATAAATGTACAATACTCAACATGCCTCCTTACATTTATATCTGTACTTCTATTAATTCACATTCAACCTCTCTCTAAACTTTTTGAACTTAACTTTACACAATGCCTTCGTAAATATGTCAGCAATGTTTTCGTTAAATAAATACTTTAATACTCTTAATGCATACTTGTAATGAACTTTACAGTAACAATTCTGAAATCTACTTAAGTAATTAACACTGTAACTGATATCTGGTCTAGTTCCTGAACTGATGTACAAAAGAGCACCTATTAAGTTTCTGTATCTAATGTCTTGACATACTTCATTCACAGGTTCTAATTTTAAATTAACTTCCATTGGTGTATCATACAATTTTGAGTTTACAATTTTATACTTTGAGGCTAAGGAATTGATGTAATTTTCCTGACTCAAACTCATAACATTTTCTTCCAGATTGTAATCTATATTAATTCCTAAATAGGTTTTTACTTGACCCAAGTCTTTCATCTTGAATTTCTTCGACAACAGATTCTTGATTTTATCTATTTTCCTTTTACTGTTACAACAAATTAATAGATCATCAACAAATATTATTAAATAAATTACATCATCTCCATCGATCAAAGTATACAGACAATAATCAAATTCACATTTTGCAAAACCTAGATCACTCATAAATTCATCAAAACAATCATACCAAGCTCTAGGGCTTTCTCGTAAACCATACAATGCTTTATTCAATTTACAAACCCTATTAGTACCATCTTCATACCCTCTTGGCTGATTTATATAAACCTCTGATAAAACTTTACCATTAAGAAATGCAGTTTCAACATCCATTTGCTCTATAGCTAAACCATTTTGACAACAGTATGACAGTAAAAGTTTCAATGTCTGCATCTTAGCCACTGGTGAATATATATCATCCACAACTTCCTTTTGTTGAAAACCCCTTACAACTAGTCTTGCTTTATAAGTGTTATCTGATTTTTTTGTATAAACCCACTTTACATCAAGAGCATTTACATTCTCTGGTTTCTTTACTAGTTTCCATGTTTTGTTTTGATACAAACAGTCAATCTCCTTGTCCATTGCTTGTTTCCAATACACTGACTCTTTACAATTAATCGCCTCCTCGAAATTATCTGGACTATCAGCACAACAAAAGTTTACATAAATGATATTGCTACAGACATAATCATTAAATCTATCTGGCATTTTACATTTTCTACCTGACCTAGTCAATTTACATTTATCACTGTTTAAACCTCCTTTAACATCTCCTTCTTTCCTTTCCTCATCTACAGATTCATTTTCATCACTAGAATCACTCTCTGAATCATAACCCTTTAAGTGGATAAGTTTAACATTATTCTCTACAATATCAACATGTCTTGCAACAACAATTTTATTATTCACTAATACTCTGTATCCAACTTCACTATAACCTAATAAAATTCCCATATCAGCTTTACGATCCCATTTAGACTTTCTCAATTGTTCAGGTACTCTTACAAAAACTTTACTACCATATAGCTTCAGATGTTTAACATTTGGTTTCTTTCCTAGTAAAATTTCATAGGGAGTTTTCTTTTCAATAGTATTAGCTAAAGTTCTGTTTTTAAGATAAACTGCTGTACAAACTACTTCAGGCCAGAACCTCTTATCTACTTTTGCTTCAGCTAGCAAACACCGTGACATATCCATGATAGATCTATTATATCTTTCAGCCGTATCATTTAACTCATGTACATAGGGAGGGCAAACATTTAAAACAATTCCTTTTTCCTTACAAATCGATAAACATCAGAATTTAAATATTCCTTTCCATTATCACATCTCAGTTTCTTAATAGTTTTACCTGTAAAATTTTCAATTTCATTTACATATGCAACTAGACAATCATAAACTTGACTTTTTGATTTGATAGGGTAAACACGAGCTGCTTTGCTATAATCATCTATAAAAGTCAGAAAGTATCTTTCACCATTCAAACCAAGAGTTGAGTGAGGCCCATTTAAATCAGTGTGAATAATTTCTAAGATTCCTTCTGCTTTTGCTTCTATTATTTTCAAAAGGTAAATTGCCACATTTTGTTTTCAATACAAACTTTACACTTCATATATTCAGACTCTAAACTTTTAGGTAAACCAACTGCTAATTGATCTTTACCACAAAGTATTTAAATAGTTAAAATTTACATGCCCTAATATGCGATGCCATCTCTCCTTTTCAGTCATAGAATCACTGTTACTCACAATATTTACATTAACATCTTCCTTAAAAATGCTACTTGTCATTTTATACAGATTACCTTCCTTCATAGCAATTAGCCTGTTATTTCCATCAAAAACTTTTTGAAACATTTCCTACTGATACAATCTTGTGCTTGTCTGTTACTTTCGCATAACTAATCAAGTTTCTACTCATGTCTTTAACATAAAATACATTCTCCATATTAATTTGAATCAATTTACCATAAACTGAAAAATAACTAACTACATTTCCTATCTTAGTTGCTTTCAAAATTTTCCCATCAGCAATCTTTACCTCTACAGGCTTTTCTAAGTTACACACTCAGAAAAATACTCTTCATTATTTACAACATGATCTCTACAACCACTATCTAATAACCAATCAATTTTAATATTTTCTTTGTTACCTGTGGTTATTTTATTTTGCACCATCAAGCTCCTAACCTCTGTTACAAACTGCCTGTTGCACTTTCACTTTGGTGGTATACTTCACCATGCCGATACTGGCCGTTTCTGGATCCCGTTGCACTTACACTTTCACTTTGTTGGCATTCTTGACTTCGCCTATACCAGTCGTTTCTGGATCCCTTGTGCTTACTTCCGCTCCACGGTGATCATTGTTGTGACCTCTGAAGTTTCCACTTTGATGGTTACTTCCTCTGCTGCTTCTTTGATACTACCTGCTGTGATTCCATGTGCCTCTTTCATTTTCTTCATTTCAACGATGACAATCTCTCTTGAAATGTCCTCTTCTTCCGCAGCCCAACACAATTGTTCCTGACGACTTGTACCTGATTTTCTCATACTATGGAATGCATTTGTTTTTACAGATTCACTTTCACCTTTGTCTTTCAAGTCCATTAATCGAATTTTACTTTTAACAAATTCAATAGTTTGATCTTCTTCTTTCAAAACATCGACCAAGTCACCAATGTAGCACAAACAGTCCGGCAAAGTTCTTAACATGTAGTTTAATTTTTCTTTCTCAGTCACTTTAGCCCCAGCAGCTTTTAATTCGTTTACTGTCCTTTCAAAATCACTAAAGAATGTCGCTTGTTTCATTGTAGTCTTTTAACTTCAATTTTTCCAGTTTGTTTCTACAAATTATTTGGAGTGCAGTCGATTCCTTGGAGTATAATTCGTCAAACTTAGTCATTATTTCATATGCATTCACTTTATCACTCACAAACTCAAGTTGCTTATTCGTAATAGCACTATAGATGTAGTTTACTGCCTTCAGATTTTCTTCTTCCCAAATTTCAGCATTATCCATACTTGTTTTCTCTCTTGAAGCCACTGTATAACATTTCTTCATCTTTAAATACATCTTTATTCTTTTCTTCCAATTTCCATAGTCCTCGCCGTCAAAGCACGGTATTACAATGTCAGCCATTGTTACTTGAAATCAAACTTTCTTGAATACACGAAAGCCACAGACCTTTTTTTCAACCATTTAACCACTCAACCACGGCTCGGCTACCATGTTTAATAATGTTCACCACACAATAAGATCTGCTGTAATAATAATACGTTTATTGAGGCATTTGAGGCACACACACTACAACTTTATATCCACATGTTTTCAGTTCAACAGCCAGACAATGACTCCTACCACTCATGTACAATTCCAAAGATACATCTCCAAAGATACATCAAGCACCAGAACATTCCTCACAGATATAAATGTACAATACTCAACAGATATATTACATTTGGTTCATTCCTGTCCGAAAAACCTGTATTTTGCATGAATAAGTGTAATTTATAATTGCCCACTACATCACACTATACCTCGTTCACTTCCAAACTGGTGGCTCAAGGTCATGTTCCCCTGGCTCCGCTCCTCACCTAACCACCCCCTCCCTTCATTCCTCTCCCAGTTAAACGCTGCGGCTAGTGATCAATTTCCCCTTCGTATGTAAGGGTAAGGGCATTGAAGTGGGGATAGAGCCGACTGACCTTGAGGCGCCTCTCTTAGCTGAACAGGCTATAGGAAATAATGACATCATAAGTAACAGCAGCAATTTGTGTTTACATTGTTGTTGTCATCATTGCAGAAAGTTGTGGCAGCGGTATCACATTCTAGAACTAACACAAGTTTCTAGTACAGAGATTTAAATGCTGATACTTGCTTTCCAGGTAATGCTTTCACCTGGCATTCAAAAGTACACTTCTCCTAAATCACTCCAGTATGATTCATTCAAAAGGTCATGACTTAATTTCTTCTTACACAGAATCTTCCCTAGCTCTAATGATCTTGACATCTGTGATCTTTAAAACACTTAATAGAAAGAAGGAGAAAATGTTTCTACTGTTGTGGTTATTTGCAGATGTTACCTGAACCATTTATTAAACCTGGTTTACATTTACCATCACATAGCATGTCAGACATGGCACAGACATAAGTTTTCACATCTATACAGCAATACACGTGATAGACGCCATCAGAACTAGTAAGAGCACGCACCTATGTACTTCTCAATATTTCAAAATTTTTCAATTGAATCACTAGCCGTGATACCAATTTTATTACAAGAAGAAGAATTCGTTTTGTTTAGAAGAGCAGCAGAGAAAAAATGTCAAAAATCTTTGCTGTGCATGAACGAAAAAAAAAAGAAATCCTAAAAATTATATAAGGAGCTTGAAAACAATGAGGACAGATTTTTTAAAATATTTTAGGATGAGTAAATATAAGTTTGAAACAATTGTAGACAGAATTACACCAGTGATAACTAAATGAGATGTGAAGTTCAAGGAATCTTTATCACCAAAAGAAAAAGTAGCCATTTGTTTGAGCTAAGTTTTTTTGTAATTAATGTTAAAAGTTACCATAATGTTACAGTTGTTTAACTTTGGTACAGAATTTGGTGTGGGTACTCTTACCTACATAACAAAATTAGTTGTCCTACCGAATGCGAGGCCAGAGTGCTACTATATCTTTTATCTAAGTTATAAAGGAATGTTTATTCTTTAATTAATTTGATTGATTTTTGGTTATTCATCTTGTTTTATTAGATCAGGTGGTATACTGTCTGTACAGCTATGCTACTGCATTCATACTAACCACACAGACACCCACAAACATGCTCAGATGAGTGCCGACATAGACAAAACGTTCTTTCTGACAATGCTGGCACATATCTGCACAGACACGCTCCGTTCACGCTTGGTAGAGTACACCTACGGAAAATGAATACAATCATATTTTTTTTGTCTGTGCTGATAAGTGTCTGATACATATGGTGTCTAGATGTGAACGAGGCATAACTAATTATTACATCTAGTATGCTATGTTTGTAACTGTTAACTGTGGTGACTTTCGAGTAAAATGATTGCACAATGAAAAATTTATCTCAGGATTCATTAAAATTGCAATGGCCTTGCTGAGATTTTGATCAGTTGGTTTGAAAGCGGTAACCAATTTTGCTTTTGCTGTTTGAGGAAATTTTTTTGTGTCAATAGCTTATTTTAGTGCACATACCTAACTACAAACCTGGCCTGTCTTTTCCTTTCCACATACTATTCGGATTCTACATTCAGTATCTGTCCATGTCCCATCACAAATGTATGTCTTATATACAAGCACCAGTTAGAAAAAGCAATTGAGGATACAAAGAACCTGTGTGCTCTTCAATGGCTACCAATTCAGCTCCATTATTGTAACCTGCATGTGTTCTGTAGTAAATTCCATAGACAAATCTAGCATTTCACCTCCTCTAATTCCTTATAATGTATAAATTGCAAGGAAAGGGAAAATGACTCATCACTCACCAAAGTTGAAGGCAGCGACGGGAGAAGAACATATATCACGCACACAAATATACACAATATATCGGTTATTAAACCTTATTCATGTTGGAGAAAATGAGTCATGAGGCTCGGGAGGTGTGCTCACGCTGAAGTTTGTTCATGACTGGGCAACACCATCCCAGTGTATTTAAGTAAGTGGCTGATCAAGGCTACAGAACACAGTTCCATCATTTGTGCCCTCATTAACCTATTGGATAGATGAAAGGCTTTGAAACTTTTCGCTGCCAACTCCCCATTGTGTCCTGTTTATTGAAAAATCTTATGCCAGTTTTATGGCTTCAACCAGCAATTTCCTGTCAACTATAAAAACATTTTATTTTTTATTTTTCTGTTGTGATCCTCTATATCTTCCTTTCTTGAGGTATTCTTAGTATTTGTTTATATTATTTGCAGCTATGCCCACAATTATTTATTTCTCATACCTCTGTTATCTTTTGCAGTTTTTCTTCACCTGTGCCCTCTTGTAAAAAATTAACCAATCTGCAATGGGATTTGCAGAGGATTGCGATATCCAGGGTATACTACATCATAATTATTTGAAATAATATATCTTGCGGTTGACTACTGCAATATTATGACGTCATTAACTCGCTTCACAGAAAGTAGTTCTTGCGGTTTCATGATCTTCAGTAATCCCTCTCATATGTCTCTTCAGATGAAAGTTGTTTCGCAAAGTTTGTTATTTTTTGGAACATGTTCATTTTGCACTTCATATTCCCACCTAACTTTAAGTATCCTTGTAGAGCTGTTCATTACAGATGCTTAAAATTTTCCATCTTGCTCTGCCCCATATATTGTGAAGGCCCTATAGTTTTACAAAAGTCTTTGGATCTACTGGAGATCACAGTTCTGTTACTACAAGATTTTTCTACACCAGGGGTGGCCAACCCAAATAATCTTGTGGACCACTTTTGAAGTGCATTATATCTCTGCGGGCTGCATATAAAATTATATATCCCCACTAGAGACATTTTTTTGGAGTGAAAAATTGAAACATGAGTTATTATTGTGTTTAGTATTATTCTTACATGTAAACATAGATAATACAATAAAAATGATGCTAAATGCATATTGTAAAGAAATATGTAACACCAAAAATTAAATATAAAAAATATTTTGTAAAAGTGTGATGAGTCTCATGGGCTGGAAAAATGTTCAAGGCAGGCCGCGGGCTGGGCACCCCTTTTCTACACTGACTTATCACATCATGATACTGCTATAGTTAGTCACAAGCTGTATTATTTTCTAGCAGTAATTAGTTGTTGTTTTTGGTATTTTAGGGCGTGTCTAGATTTAGCAGTAATTAGGTTGTAATACATCCTGGACCAGCATGATATTGAGAAGCTGTTTGATGTTGAAGTAGTTATGTAGGACATGAATGAACAACTATTACAAGGTGAAACTGAGCATGGTAGGTGAGTGATAATGATGGTCTCGTGTTCAGGAGGAGTCTGGTTCGAATCCCTGTCTGGCCATACAGATTTGGGTTTTCCATGGTTTCCTCAAATCATTCAGGTGCATGCTGGGATGGTTCCCTCAAAAGGCCATAGCTGAATTCCCTTCTAAACAATTTGAAATGGATATTTGGGAAGAAGTATTGAGAATGGAATATGACTGCGAACAAGAAGGGAAGCTGTTTTACAACAGAGTTTTGAACTTTCTAGAAAAGTGGATTTAGGAAGAATGAAACAATGGAAACAGCTCTGTTTTCAATTTAATTCTAGATCGCAATAACACTACAATGTTATAAAAACTTTCTATAGATACCACTATCTGCACAATTATCATATGAACCTAAACTCTTTCTTTTCTTTCTAACGGTTGTGGTTAGGTTGAAATGTTGCGTGGATGAGGAGAGTAATTTTGTAAAAGTGATCCAAATGTGGCATTTGCATGTCACAAGAAATTTACGATAGCAAAATATTTTCCACGGCGTTATAATATTTATGTCCCACCATATTGAATCGATAGAGGGAATCTAGTGTTTTCGCTGTATGCAAATACTACATTTCTCTTACTTTTATGATTTTTTATCCAGGTCCAGGTTGCATTTTAACACCACCTAGAATTAAACTTTCTCCCCTTCCCCCATAGAAATCTTACATACACTTGATGTGGAAGCACATGGTCTGGATCTTTCAAAGGCTTTTGATGTCATTGCCCTTAATATACAAAAGTCCAGTGTTCAGTAGAAAAAAAATAAAAAAATAAATTGGGTACTGGCTTTTTGAAGAATTGTTATAGAGGAGAATTAGGTAGTAATAGTGGTTTGCGCGCAGGTAAGGAATTATAATGTCTTGCAAGGTATGTTAGTTTAAGAACTGAACTCTAGTTGAAATTTGTATTTGTAGATAATGATATATTCTGGATTCTTATAGGTTCATTGCATATTTAAAAGTGTATTGAAGGAGTGGTAATTTTACTGGTTTTAGAGATTACAATAGTTTTGTTATGTTCTGAGATGATTCTGAGCTTGAAATTTACAACAAAATAAACACAATTTACATTTGTGTAAAAGTAAAAATATGCAATTTATTTTAATTCTTTTTCTTCAGTCAGGATAACTTCAGGATTGTAATAGAAAAACATCATGTAAAATGGATGCTCCAAAAAAGATATCATTTGGTTTTTCTAAACTGCAGAAACAGCCAGCAGTAGTTAAAAGCACATTTAAACCAAATGATGATAAAATAGAATATATTGATTGCCTAGAAAGTCAAACAATCAAAGTTAGAAGGTGAGCTAACATATTCATTTTCTATAAGACTGTTCAATTTTCATGTTCTTGTATTTTGTTGTATATTATTGAGCAGTAAATTTCACCTTGATGTAATACTGCCTTCATTCTTTTCAGTGCGGACAATGATACAAGTGAAAATGGATCTGAAGAACATGGCAAGAATGATATAAAGGTCATTCCAATGCGAAAAAATACTTTGAGAAAGTTGTATGACAAAACACAGAAAGAAACTGTTCCTCAGGATGATTCTCTGGAAAGCTTAGCAGCAAAGGAAATATTGGAAGGTTTGGTTCTATTTTTTATTAAGAAAAGGAAGTTACCACACAGAATTTAAAGCATCAAAAGGGTTTCAGTGGTATTTTGAGTATTTAATTTGTGCACATAGAAACAGCTGTAACTCATGTAATGTAATATCACAGAACAGAAAACGTAGGAGGATTGTTTCCACAGGTAACTTCAGTAAAACAAAATTTAGATATGGTTCCTAGATGTGAACAAAGACCTGTAAATTAACCAACGCTTGATTATATTTTTTGTAACACCACTGTATAGACAGTTACTAATATCACATAGGAATGTTTTTTAGTTTATCATGGACCTAATCTTGACCTAGTTCAGTGCATTCTTGGTCGCTTGATAGTAATTTTATGTGGTCTTTATGATCTGATGTCAGAGTTTCTTACTGGCTGTACAATCCACCTCTGTAATCCTACCTGGTATAGGTGACGCGTTGCTTTAACGTGAAATCTGAACCACGGAAGCATACTGCCAAGGTTTGCGAGAGGTGAAAGGCCTTTGAAAATTCCCGGTTAGACTGGGTTTCAAACAGATAACCTTATGAGCCCCTGGTTTTATGCCTTAACCACTAAGCCACCAGACCAATCAGTTGCTTGATGACTGGTATGCTTATTGGGCATTATCAATCAGTTGCTTGATGACTGCTATGCCTATTGGTTATTATCTTTGGGAGAAACTTGTTTATTGCTCTTGAAAACAGTTGTGGAATTATAACACTGTATGTCTACAGTATAGATGTAATAAGGAGAGAGGATAAAGGGCAAGGTACCTGTGCAGTTTCATTATACGTAGGTAACATTTGATTCTGTTGACGTGTTTGTTGGATAACTTGTAGTGTTTCAAATCATTAAAGGATTTTAAGTTTTGTTAGTTTCCAGCCTCTCCATTCCTATTAAGAATTTGATATATTGATTTCACCTTGTTGTTGGTTTTAATAGCCATGTATTTTTAAATGTAGTTATGTAGAATGATTAAATTAAGTCATCCATGGGGTAACTTTCGGTGTGGGCACACCTCCGGAACCGAATTGCTTATTCTCATGAATAAGGTTTTATATGAAAATATTGTAGTTTTGTGTACATTTTCGTATTATTCACTCCTTACAGGCTTCAACTTTGGCAAGTGATGGGTTATTTTCCCTATCCTTTGTTATTTAAATTACTGCACAAAATTTTTTATTTGAGCTTTGATCAGACTGCATATTTAAGATAGTAGTGAAACAGTTTTGAACTATTTATCTTATGGTATCTTAAAACCTGTATGTATTTGAAAAAAGAAACTTAATCAGTAACTAGTAAATACTTATTTAACTTCCTAAGTGTGAGATCAGAAACTAATTATTACTGGCGGCATTGACAATTCTTATTACATAGAATACTAACAGTAGTGAGCCACATCAGTCCTCTGTATAGATATACAGTGTTGTTACTACTATAACTGGAGGTAATTAATTTTATAAGAAGCTGAGGACTGTTAGTGCCTAATCTGATAGCAGTTGGAGGAAAATGTTTTTCAGGTTTGGCTGAAGTCTTTACTGAACTTTCCTGCTAGAGATGCAGGAGGAAAGTTGTGCAGGCAGTATCAATGATTACTCTCATTGACTAATCTGCACTGATTCACATTTTCTATTGGAGCTCAAAATTTTCTTTCATTGTAGCCTAGCAGCTGAGTAATTTGCCTCTAAATGCTGTAAGCAAGGTTGTTTACAAGAACTGAAAAAATTGCCTCTCTAGTTTATTTGCTGGATAGACATGATGTATCACATAGAGCCAGCTCCAAGAGCTCTTAATAAAATGAATAAAATAGCTTTACTCTCAGTGGAGTCTGTATTGAGTGGAATATGGAGAGGGAAAGGAATGTCCTTTGTAGGGATTGTTGTCTCCTCCAGAATAGTGAAAGAGCTATTCCAGGATGCACAAAGTGATCATAGATTCTTATCCGTAGGCCTTGGTACTCATCGATGCCACTAACGAGGTGATTATTAGTATGTTCAGAAGGTTAACAGGTAGGGTAAAGTCTGATAATCTTACCCACAAGGTAGAGGCCTTTTTTATGGTTAACAATATTGTGTTCTACATTATCTAATATGATTTGGAGACAAATCTAAAACAGAGACGTCATTTTTCTTTTATGGTTTAGACTGCTGCTATAGAAAACCTTGAATGGATTTTAGAAGTTAGTGAAACATGCACTACGTATGCATAATGAACGCTCAGTTAGTGATGTTTGTGTGCAGTGTAGTGGAAGTTCTTTCTTTGGAAGAACCGAATAAATAAAACCTCTTGGGTAATCCCAAATAATCCATTCAGTCCAGGAGATGTTAAAAATTTCAGTATGACTTGTAGTCATAATTGTAAAAATACTGCTACAAAAGTTATCATTTAAATTATTACTTTAAGTTTACATCAGTAGCTTTTTTTGGTGCTGTCATCAGTCTCTCAACTTGTTTTATGCAATACTCCATTCTTCCTATCTTGTGCTAACTGTTTCAACTCAGTGTACCCTTTACAACCCACATCCTCAATTATCTGCTCCATGTATTATAGTCATTGTATATATTTGTACAGTTCATTCATTGAACTCTCTCCTCGACTTACAAATTAACCAATCCCTTACGTCTCAAAATTTGACCCATCATTCTGTCTCTATCTCCAAGAGTCTTCCGCATAGGCCTACTTACTTCCTCACCCATCATTTACAACACACGTTCATTTTGTATATTACTTGCCTACTTAATTTCAGCATCATTCGATAGCACCACATTTCAAATGCCTCCATTTTCCTTCTTTTTGGTATTCCTGAGTCCAAGTTTTACAACCATGGAGTACTGTGCTCCTTCATAGAGTTTTAAGAGTTGTTTCTGAGTCTTAGGTCAATATTTGAAACTAATATATTTCTATTTTTTTTAAGAAGGATCTTTTCTGCTTTTAACATCAGCCCTGCTTTGGCCATTGGTTGTTATTTTTACTTCCATACTAACAGAATTTATTTACTTTCCTATTATATTTAAATTTAATCAGCTATTATTACTATCATTTCTGCTATATTTCATCACTTTTGTCGTGCTTTGGTTTATGTTTAGTTCAAAATCTTCCTTCAGTATTTTGTTTATGCAATTCAATAATTTCTCAATATTCTCAGTCTGTTGTTCTAGAAGCAAATCATAGCATACTGGTGTTTTTCTCATTAGAAACTTATGCCATATTCACTTTTTTATTTTTCATTCTCTACAAAGAATTTGAATATTAATGGAGATAGATTATAAACTTGTCTCACACCATTTACTCCTGATGGACATTTCTCATGATTTTCTGCCTTAATTATAGCCACTGTAAATTAGTCTTCTGATATTTTAAACTTGACTTTCCACCTTTCTAAATCAACAAATGCTATAAAAGTATCCTTCTTTTCCTTAATCTGACCATCAAGTATTAATCCTAAAGCCAGCATTGCTTTTTTTTCCCCACCACTTTCCCGTTTCCTTTTACATAATCACAAACTGATCTTCACCTTCTACATCTTCAACTATCCTCTCTATTCTTCTGAATATTATCCAGCTGTGTAATTTTGAACCATATGATGCATCAGCTCAAACTTTTTTTTTGTGAGTGTAAAAATGATAATTTTATTAATAGTGGTTGGATCTCTCCTGTTTCGTTAATTTTTTATGCCAGTTTGCACAATCCTGTCTACTCCTAGAGATTTTAGAAATTCTGCAGGAATTTCATCAATTTAAATTTTTCTTAGAGTTCAAATCCTTCAATGATCTGTTCTGTAAACAGTCTCTTGCAAATATCAATTTCAACATCATCATCTTCTCTTTCCAGCACACTGTTGTTCAGCTCATCTGCTCTATACAGTTTCTCTACATATTCCTCCCATCTGTTAGCTCTGTCCTGAGAATGGAAGTTGTTTCCCATGAGCAGCTTTAATGTTTGTATATCTTTTCTTTATTTCTCCAAAATTCTGTTTGATCATTTTAGAGGTCACATCTACTTTACGCCTTTACATTTTTGAAACTACTTCTCTTTTGCTTTCTTGCATTTCGTATTTCATCCTGAGGATATTTGTGCCATCTCCTGTGATCCATAAACTCCAAAATTTCTTATGTTATCCAAGGTTTTTATGTAACTTCTTTTGTAATGCCTAATGTTTCTTTATAATCTTTGATAACTTCTCTCTTCATTATGTTGCATTATTCATCAGTTAAATTTCTTAGGAGCATTTCTACATCCTCTGCAAATTTTCTCTTACGTTAATTCAGTCTGTTTATTTACTTCCAGTCTTTTATGCTTTTGTTTCTTCTTTATTCTCTCAAATTTCAGCATTTACTTCGTAACTATCAGATCATGATCAGCCTATGAGTATCGGAAGAGGTGTATGTGAGGACAGGAGTGCCACAGGGTAGATGGGGCTATTGCTGTTCATTATTCTAAGGAGAGATTATCATAGAGTCAGGTTGTTTGTGGATGGTCTAATGTTCATTCTCCTCCTATTTTCACATAGCTCACACTTCCATGGTGTGATTCTGTCACTCTGCTAATGGTTTCTTTTGGAACTTGCATGTTTTCCATGTTCTTCAATACCTTTCTCCTGTGTTAACAATCATATGCTTTCTCAATATAAAGCAATACCAACAACAAATCATTTCCATACTTATAGTAGGCTACATTATACACAATAGCAATGAAAGCATAAGGAGCAGATTTTATATCCCTGGTGGGTGTCTAGTTAGAAAACATTTTTGTAGAACTTAAGTTGAAAAGAAGAGCAACAAACTAGATACAACAGCCTGCAGAAAGTGTTATGCATTTGTTAAATTGATTGAGTGGTGACACCGAACCTGGTGCATGAGATGTTAACACACGAGGCTGGGAGTCCAGCCATTCTGATTTTGGTTTCAGTGGTTTCTCATAATAAATTTGGTAAATGTTTGTGTGGTACCTTCAAAAAATGCCATGGCTGAATTCTTACCACTTCATCACTATAAGTTAATTTTCCATAGATCCTGATATAAGAGACTGACTCCGTGGGATGTGGAGAGGAGTCAATTTACAGCAAAATTATAACATAACAAAATAAATGTATACATAAGAAGATGCAGTTTCACTGAGTAATATGTACATAAATCATATCAACCACATTCATGGAAGATAATTAGAATAATTTTATAGATAAATATGAAAAAGGATGGTCGTAGGGGCAAATATTGAATTTTAATTAAATTAATTTAGAAACGTTGTAGCCTGCAATGTTTTAGAATGGTTTCTATGCTGTAGGTTCTTTAAGGCATATTTTCTAAATGTTTGCAGATAAATTCTAATTGTAACTGCTGAAGTTAAATTAGATTATCCAGTAATTTTTCTTAAGTGATTTGCAAGAATCAGTAAAGAGTTCTGATTTGTGTTGCTTCTTTTAAAGTAGGGCGTTCTTCTTTTAAGAGTTAGTCTAAATCTGTGTGGTGTATTGCATGATTGTAAGGAAGTTATAGTACCCTTTATGAAATTTATCCTACCAAGGTTATGGCACTTCCATACACGCGTTGCATATCAGAAAAAATTTCTCCTTTCAGTTAAGTCACAAAAAAATTTAAAAAAATAATTTTTAAATTGTAGAACAAGCTGAAATGCTTTTGAATTTAAAACATTTATATTACTATTGTACAAAAGGAAACTAATTTTTATGAAGCTCATGAATAAAATTACTTTCTTCACTACAGCCAACAGAAAAATCTAGACAAATTAGAACAATAAGCTGAAAGAAATAATCCATTTGACAGCTTGGTAGTGAATATATTCTATACACAAAATTGAAAAAATGTAAGTTAAAAAAAAATATGTTGCATGGATCACTTGGTTTCCGTCCATGTATTGCAAAATGTTGTCACTGACTTTCTTCTGTTCTCTAAAATCAAAATGTTTTACGGCATTGTCTATTTATTAAAAAACTTTCAAGCTTCCAGCCTCCTCAAAATGTCGCACTCCTGTGATGTTTTGAGCATACAATTCTGTGCCCTCATTTTCAACCAACTGAGGGCAGAGAATAGGACTCTCGTAATTCATTTTAAACTGTAGAAAATTGTCCTGTAGGCATCGTAACTTGCATTAATACTTGGAATTACACACATTTAAACAATTATCTTGCACAATTCTGTTCTTAAACATATTAAATGGCCTTTATATAATTTCCTTTCATAAAACAAAGTCTATATACACTGATTTACAAGAAATTGCAAAACAAACATACTAGATCATATTCAAGCAAACTTTAGCTCACTACAGATAATTCATTAAATGCAATTCTCTTAAAGTTCAGGTATGAGGGCTGTTACACCGTGTTTACATGATATTAGTAGGCTGGAATGAGTGTACTGTCTTGGGGGTGTCTGCGCAACACTTGATTGTCACTCTCCTCGTCTTAACAGGTTCAAGACAGTCAGGTAACTGAAGATAGTGAACTCTGTGCGTGACCAACTTTTGGCATGTGAATTCAACAACCAAGATGGCAACAACTAACAAGTCAAGTAAGAGGAGTGAAACAGGAGTATTAAAATTTTTAGAACTGCTTGGAAGTGAAGAAATTCTGCGGAATATTAAGAATAAAAGTTATAAAAACAAAGATTTATTTTAAAATGTGCACAAATATTTGACAGCAGTTCTTCAAATTGAGATACAGTTAGTTTTAAATAATTTATGTAACTCTCTACATTTTTAATCAGAACCTCATTCAAAGAAGACATTGAGGCACCTAAAGTATTTCATTTTGATATTCACTCTCTTACCCATTTTTGATGTTTTCTTTTGTTATTCTGTGTATCGTTTAACGTTATAATTAACAAATCAGCTACAGTATTAATTCCTTCTTATAATGTGGACATTCTTTCAAGAAGATAACAACATAGGAATAGAGAACTACTCTGACAGTGACAGTCTTCAAATTATTAAGAGTGTGCTAGTTTGCTCAATTGTTTTTCAAGTCAACTTGCATCGTGTAAATGAGGCGTTAACTCAAAGGGTTCTATAGCAATAACACATCTATCAGAATGACAGATGAGCAAAAATTACAGTGTTGCTTTTAAGTGCTCATAAGTTGGTTATCAGTTCAGTTCTACGAATATACAAAAGTATGTTATGTAAAATGTTGTTATCTTAATGAAGAAAATTAACATACAGCTCACCTTCAATTCAATTACAGTAAAAGATGAGTTATTAAGAAAGTTATAAATGGACTTAATCACAGAATTGTCCATTATTATGTGCTCCATAACTTATTGATCACCAGGCTCAATGCACTGAAGATCACTGTCATTGCTTTTTGCCCAGGTGTATCATGCTGTGATCCATTTTTGTGTCTCTGGCACATTGTTTGGTGTTACCAATTGCATGTAATGTTTCCCAATTCCCTACACATTCATCTTAAGTAATCGTGTATGAATTATTGAATCAAATACATTTGTGTTCTGATTTATACTTCTTCCTTAGATATTCAGTAACAGTGTCACATCTTCAGTTCCAGTGTTACATTGTATTGACTTCTCCGAAATAACACAATCGTTTGCTATCAATGCTTCTATTTGAACAAAGTTAAAGTTTCTATTAGATTTTTCATGATGGGCAAGATTCTTAAAATATCTGGAAAATTTTGCTGTGTTGATTTTATTTTATTTTGCTATTTAATATTCAGATGTACTGTTCAAATTCCAATATTACTTGTCTCATAATGCACAGTATTGTGGATTCTGTTCTTGAACTTCAATCATCGTAAAATCCCTTTGTCTAGTGAAAGAAACTGACTGCATGCAAAGACTGTTGACTGACCAGCAGAAAAAATATATTGTTAATTTAGTCCAAGAGAGCAGTGCGGGATGGAGCCAATATTACATGGCCTCGAGTGGACTGTTTAATGGTGTAGGGCTGTAGGCTATAGCAATGTTTTTTTCTCTGTGTAATCTTTGTTTTATTTCTTACTGTGTATTAAGTTCATAAAATCTTTCATGTTGGTTTTAGATACTTATGTCAACACTTGATGTATTATTATTTTTCAATTTTAGAATCAACAGAAAAAAAAGAAGTAGTTTCTGACACACTCACAATAGAGCAAACAGAAAAGGAAGAAGCCCAGTTACAGAGAGAGGTATAGTATATCAATATTGATAGTACTATCACTTTTTGGTAGTTAATATTCAATAAGCTTACAAATAGCTAGTAAATAGTTAAATTAGGAGATGGGAAGAGGATTAGTACTTTTCAGTAAATAGGGTGATGGTAAAGACATAAAGATGGTACTCAGAAATTCACAAAAAGACTATTTTTCCTTAATCAGACATGGAGAGAGAGAGGATGGTGGTTATTATAAGGGATAGAGACTAACGCCAAGCACAATGACTGCTGTGCTAGTATACTTACCTCAAGCATGATTGAGGCCATTTGATCTTAAATTTTGTGTTTAACATTGACATGTTTGCTTTGCATTTTTAAAATACTGTTTTCTGCGATGATTGACAAACGGGTGCAAAAGTGTGGAGATTTGAAAATTAAATAAACTGGATAAAAGCATTTAAAAAAATCTGTAGATATATATATTTGTCAACACTGAAACAAGATGTGTTTTTAATTCAAGCACAGTAAATAATATTTAACTTAATTGTAGTAGATCATATTTCCTGGTTAAAATTTCCCTACTCATCAACTTAAATGTTTACAAACTTCAATATTAAATTCTTTCAGCACAATTTCCTACTCAGCTAGTCTTGTTAGAAATTTTTATTTTAAATTCTTTTATTTCGGGTAAATTGTTCAACCCTTGTCCCTAGCTCTATCACCTATAAAAGAAAATTCTCTGCTTCCTTAAGTTTGAAATTAAGTTCTAGCCTCATTCTACCAATAACCATCCAGACTTAATTGCAAATATATGCTTAAAACATTCTCAGCACTCTCTTTACTTGCTTCGTCTTCCAGTGACTCCCAATCCAGCTGTTTTACATTACAGTCTGCAGTAACTTTAAAAAAAAAGAAAAGAAAGAAGTCTGACTGCTCTATTGCTCTCCTTCAAACTCTTGAATTTAAGATCCATAAAGATTGTCTCATACTACATCACTGTATTCAAACAATGCTCTGACCAAGGTTCTGTATCCCAACTCCTTCTCTTCCTGATCCATCACATTACCCTCTCCAGTAAATGCAAGATTTTGAAATTTCTCCCTGCCACCTGCTGGGTTTAGTTTAATAGCAGATTTATATGACATACAAGCCTCCCCCACCTTATAAGAAGTTAAAACCTTTATTTTTCTGTCTTCGTAACTAATAAACTGACATTGGCATTTTTCTGCATCAATTGTTTAACTACAGAAGTAATACCCTGTCCAGATTTCCCTATATCTGTTCACAATCTTCTCCTGTTTTCATCCTTCAAAATAACTTTGTAATCTGCAAGCAAGTTCTGACTACAAACCTTCAACACAATCATTTGATACAACAATGAACAACAATGATCCCAATATGATACTTTGTGGCACTCCCATTTTCAGTTCCACCCCTTTCATTACTGCATTTCCAACCATCACTTTTTGTTTCCTAATATTTAAGAATTGCTCCATCCAGCAAGTCACTTTTCCATCCACTGCAATGGTTTCTAGCTTATTCATCACTATTTTATTATTCATGCTGCCAAATGCCTTTGCAGAGATCCAATGCTACACTATAATCTTTGTCTCTTGTAATTTTCATTCAAAATATTTTGTATGTAATGTACTGTTATTCCCATAAATAATCTCTCCCAAATCCTTTTTACTGCTTTTCAAACTACTTTCTTTTCTTATAGACATTTCTTACATGGTTCCCTTCCTTCATGAACAATTGCTATTATGGCTTTTTTTTCCCGGTCCTGTAATTTGCAGCAAGTCTTTAGACACAGTCTAAATATATTTCAAGGTGTGGTGCAATGGTGTGTCTTTAATACATCAGCAATAATATTTTTCGATATCTGATCCTTTATGCTGTTTTGACTTAGATCATAATACCCAGTTTCCTAGTTGATTCATTTTTGTCATTTGAAGCTGCTTCTGTCATTCTTTTGAGATAACACTTTATTGTCTCATTAAACCAGTTGCTTAATATTTTCGTATGTTGTATGTAACTTCTTCTCTGTCCTTATCAATAATTGTCTTCTCCTGAGTTTTCTGATATGTCACTATTATGTGATATAGCCAAAGAAATTTCTAGCTACATTATTTGGTGGTTCCCGGCTTGCAGAGTATTGTTCACGAACGCATCGTAAGGTTCAATCTTTGCTATTAATAATCTCTTGTTTTGTCATGTTTTTGACTGCTCTACTGTTTTCCAACATTATTGTGTTCTCTTTAGCTTGCTCACCTCCCGATTACTGTACGATTTTCTTTATTTTTTGTTTTGAAACAAACATTTATTCTCATATATCTTTGAAATGTTTCCACTTCTTTTCCTCTGTACTGGAGCATCAGTCACACACTGAATATTCCTCTGAAATATCTGCTAAGTTCTGTGTGCTTTTTTGTAACTCCCTATGACCTCTTTCAGTTTTGCCCACTTATCATGCCCTATAAATTGATGACTATGAGATAATAATTTGCAGTATTTTATATATGGTTTATTGGTTAACAGTTGCTATAAATATATCTGTCAAACCTCTGATTGCATATTGTCAGTTAAATATATTTATTTTTTATTTGAAGATTTGCTCTCCTATGACAACTTTGTTGCAAATAAACAGGTTCATCAGAAGAGCTCTTTGAAAAAATACAGCAACTTAATTAGTTTTGTCAGCCTAGACACGCAGTGATGCTCTTAAAATTTATAAATTGTCCTTCACATCTTTTTTCTTTTCTGCCCACATATCATCTATACGTTTAAGCTTTAGAATTGCTAAAAATTGACTTTATATCTCTCATATGACTAGATGTGCTTCCCTGTTCCACTATCAACTTGAATGTAAATGCAACAGTCTGACTTGATTTCTTTGTTCTGGTAGAATTAAATGTAACTGTCTGATTCTCAACCTGTAATTTGGACGCCAGAGAATTAAGTCTCTCTTTTCTGTTGGCAAGTCTTCTACTATGCGTCCTTAGAAACCTTCTCAATTAAACATAACTCCCTTGATGAAATTTCCTTTTTTAAGTCCTGCTACAGCAAAATTGAACACCTCCAAGTTGAAGAATTGCGTAGCATCAGATGTCAATACCCGAACATTATGCATAGCTGAACAGTCTTCCTCTCACAAGTAACTGTGCTATTGCAATATTCCTCAATGCGATATTTCCCAAAGTTACATCCACAAAATAACGAATCCATATTTTGATATCAAGAAAATGCTGATTTTGACTTGCCTAAAGAGATTTTTCCCATAACACCGCTTTACTGAACACACTTATCTCCATCTGATGACTTTTTCCTCTTGTTAACTCAGAC
Source organism: Vandiemenella viatica (assembly GCA_031002005.1). Taxonomy (NCBI): domain Eukaryota; kingdom Metazoa; phylum Arthropoda; class Insecta; order Orthoptera; family Morabidae; genus Vandiemenella; species Vandiemenella viatica. The sequence continues at coordinate 45,967,983 of JARYHS010013631.1, forward strand.
CCTTCAAAGTTATTTTCAGGCTTTATTAGGAATCTATCTATTTTGTGCCTTGTACTCTGTTCTATCACTTGTGTAAAGCTACTTTCCTTTACCAAGTTATTTTCAAATCTCAGCTACCTTGAGCTTAAATCTTATTCCCTTCTCAACTCCAGACTTGGTAAATTTGTCCTTAGCAATAATGACCACTCACACTCAGCTATGAACTCTAAATATGAATTTACTTTCTCCTCAATTCCTCCTCTTGCTCATTCCTTCTTTTAATGTAGTAAGCAACCAGGACCTTTATCTTTATTTTCATATACCCACAGTAATTATGATCTATGAACACTAACAAACTTTAGTAGCCGTTGATGATCATTATGACTACCCCTTCACCAATTCCTCCTCTGTTTCTGCAGTACAGTTCATAATCCTTGGGGGTAAGACTAATTTACTAGAACTCCTTCCTTTTACCAGGACTTTACCCATTTAACTGTTAGTGGTTTGTGTATGTCAAACTCTTACTCTGTATGTATATATACTGTTATACACCTATTGTTCACTAGTAGTTGTATTATTACTGACTTTGGAATATTCCACTTTTTACTCTCCATCTTACTAATGGTGACCTTCCCTCTCCTTTTATTTTTCATCATATTCAACTGTTTATTTGATTATAATTTGCTGTTTGCGTTTTAAGTTCTTTGACTAATAGGTATCTCTTTCTTTTACTCTCCCAGCCAACTTTGGATGATTATGAGGCTGTACCAATCTCAAGTTTTGGCATGGCAATGCTCAGAGGAATGGGATGGGATCCAAGCAAAGGAGTTGGAAAGAATGAGAAGTATGAACATGACATTACTCTTGATTAAAAATAATTAAAAATCTATTAATTATTTCTAATTAGACATAAAAAGAAATTATTTTATATATACAGTGTGTGTATTGGCATTAAAACCATTCTAGAACATTGTGGTTATTTGGAAATCATTAATATCAATTACTGAAGCTAACAGAAGACTTACACATGAACCTTTAATTGCTTGTAGAAACACTAATGACACCTGAATGTAGTATGTGGGCAAAGTAACAACCTTATAGGAGAAAGAAAAGGGGATTATATGAGCATTACTGAAAAGGCAGCTGTGACTAGTATCATTTTGGTGGATTAGAAAATTAGGAAAATGATCCGAGTTCTGGTAATCAGCTTTGTTGTGTGAAGAAAAAATAATAGGATTGCATGGAAGGGAATGGTAGACCATGACCACAAGCTGGCACTCTCTTTCAGACACAAGGAAGTGCTAAAATCTTCTTCTGTAGGGAAGGGAGTCTGGGATTGGAGAAAAATAACAAGGAAAATGATAACTATTTTACCAAAAAATGATGAAAGAAATTAAAATTTGTAAAGGCAATAGTAGATTGGTACAAGAAAATTGGAAATTTGGTATTTAGGGAAATTGCCATTGCAGCATGTGCATCATCACAATTAAATTGAATTAATTGAGGTAACTGAAAGAGGATAATGGAGTGACCTGACTGAGATGATATTGGGGGAAAAGTTAATTGCTTCCAGAAAACAACATGGTATAGAACACACACACACACACACACACATATATATAGAGCAATATAAAATAATCATAAATCAGGAGAAGACTGCAAACAACATTAGCTGTGGTGAGGTTTTTTTTCCTCACACAGCAGATTGAATCGTATTGAAATATCTAGATTATCAATATGTGCAAGCATGACACACTGGTGTAATTTTACTATTAAGAATAAGATATTTTTATATCACAAGAGTATGCATTGATTTATTTGTGATAATTGTTTTGTGCTTATCCAGGAAATCCTGCAGGTTATGGAAAGTATAAGGAATGGATGGAGCGTGTAAGATTCCCATGGAATACTGTTGTGTTTTGAAGTTACGAATTTTTATTGATTTCTTTCATAAATTGTACATATACAAGATTAAACTTTTTGATGTTTTAGATACTGAAGATTTGAATAGAAATTTTCGCCTTCTTTGAAGGAGATAAAGATTGCTTCAAGGCACAGTTTGTTGTTTAATTTTCTAAAATTGATCTTATGAAATTGTCATATTTTATGAGCTTCTAATACTTGAGTATACAGAATTTATTGTGCCAATTTAAAATACTAAAATGGGAAAATATAAATAGTAAAAATTCATGAGACAATCTCTATTTAACCAGATTCCTAATTCATTGTTAAATACTTTCACAGGAAAGTTAAATTAGCCGAAGTTACTCTTAGACCAAAGGGACTGGGGCTTGGAGCTGGAAAGCAGACATCTGATATGTCAGTGACAAGTAAAGCTGATGATGATAAAATCGAAATTGGTTCTCATGTTCAAGTGTTGGGAAAAACAAAGTCTGAAATGGGTGAGGTATGTGGTCTCCAATACATTTTATCTTTTTCTGCTGTTGTTGAAACTGGCATATTTGGAGCAGCATATAAAAACCTGAGGCTTATAGTTAAAGCTATCTGTTGTGAAGTTAATATCACTAATAGTATAGGTTTTAGGATACCTACTTGTTTGAATTTTGCTGTTTGTATGTGAAAATTCAGATTCTTTGTTAGTCTAGTATTTTGTATTTAATGCATTTAAATATAATTCAACTCACATTTAATTACACTAATATCTTTACCTATCATTGTGTATTACAATTGCCCAATTAAGGGAAAATCATCAGATTTTTCAGTTGAGCTTGGATTTAGCAAATGTTATTCACAAATTATTGAACATCAAGAAAGCACATTTCTGTTGTTAATAAAACTGTCATATCTTAAGAGGTGCAGTCTACATTTGAAAATGAAAATATATGGCCACAACAATATTAAGAGTAAGTTATTAGGTTATCAGTCTGAGAACCTTGTCATTTAGGGTTATGCAGAATATTTTGTAGCTTCATTTGATTTTTTAATCGCTAAGTTATATATCTCAGTTTCTTAATTCATTCTGGTGGGATTGTTGTCATTAACAATAAACATCATGGTTCTTTAATTAGGGCATTGTTGAATTTCTTCCTGCTCCCCCTCCCCCCAGTCATTTCTCACCTCCAGTGACCTCAATATTCGTGAGGAGTAAAGCCATACCCAAAGAAAGGGGAAAGTGAATGAACATTTCAATTTTTCAAAAAGAACATGTTGATGGCAGTATTCAGTTTAAAATTGGAGCTACAGTTATTCCCCATGACTGATACCCACTGCTTGGTTTTTTAAGCTCAGATGACACTGGGGTTATTGAGAACTGTGTAAGTTATATTTGTATTACTTTAACCTTGTTTCTCAATTGTGTAAGTGTTATAATATAATACAGTAGTATTTGATATTTTATTGTGAAAAAGTGTGTTTTGTTGATAGTTGCAGTAATTCATAAGGATTCTCTTAATAATTATATTCTCATGAGAAATTAAAGATTGCACAACTTGGTGTTAGAAGTGTTGTAATGGGTGCAGAGTAGATGAGAAGGGTCGCCACTGATTAACTGCAAACAGCTTATAGCAAGTGTAGTTTCAGGTCAAAGAGAGTAGAGAATTTTCGGTAGAGTTTAAGTGGCGTCTAGGAATGGGAGAAACAGATTTGAATTTATGTTGATTAAATAAGTTTATCCTGCAATGGAATCCCTCCACTGTATTTCTTGACTCTTACCTGATAAAGATGGCAGTAAATAAGTTAGCTTAATGCTCCTCCAACTGCCTCTGTCTGTGCTTGCTCACTCAGTCCATTCGGTCAGAAGTTCAGTTGAAATCTCTTTTGCGTAATCTGTATCCATTTTGGCACCAGCAGTTTTTTTCACTATGAACATTGTTCCTATGATTTTAAATTTGTTATATCGATTAGGTGCCTACTTTATTAATACCATGCCCATTTTATTTGGTCGTGTGCGTCAATTGGCACGCATGCTATTGGTTTGCCATCCCTGGCCTATTGCATCCAAGATTTTGAAAACTCATTTATGGCTTTAAATAATTTTTTTCTCCTATACAAACCATGCGTAAAGCTGATTGTTTTTGTTTGTAGAGTGTTTTTAGCCCTTGGCTTTCAATTTTCACTTATCCAGAATGAACTGATACTAAACAGGATTAGCTTGGAAACTACTTCTGTACCAAATTTAACTTCATGCAATTGACCTGCAATGCCCAAATTTTACTTACTACATTCTTTTGAGGAGTAGATGTAACTTGTTACGACATGCGGTTGCATGGAGTTTATGCAAACAGCTTGCTTAAGGGGGTAGGTACACTTATCAGGTTTAAAAAAAAATGATTTTTTTTTATTATTCACAAAAACAGTTTATAGTTTTGGCTTCATTTTAGTGAAAAAATTATTTCAATATCTTTGACAGTGTGGGAATTATGTGTGATTAAGCAATGCCCTGCACGATTGACAGCCATTTAAATCTTACTGCACTTGAAGGTAATCCAAATCATTAACCTTAAATATCTCAAAACAGCAATTCATCAAATGGTTTTAAAGATAACTTTTTTCCATATGTATAGATCTTTTTCAAATTTGCAGGACATGTTCTACATACTAAGTACTACAGTATGAACCATTATTGTTTATGCAGCTTTTCCCAAATGAAAAATATGCCTTTATATTTAAGCAAAAATTTTAATTTCTTGACAAAAAAATTATTAATAAAAAATATAGAGTTAAATATGTTATATTATAGGTTCAACTTGTTGCCTTGATATTAGTTTACAATATTAAAAGAACATTTCTGAAAAATTTCAAATACTATGCCTCTTATCTTTAAAACCCTTTACAACAATATATTTTTAATTGTCAATTTGGATGGTACATTATCCTATTGTTAAACAATATTTTTATTTAAAAAATCAATTTTTATATATGGCTATAACAGTTCTATGGAGCTATGAAATTTGAACCCTCAAATTTAATTAGATTTGGAGAAAATGACATCTCAACTTTATCAAATATTTGTATGTGTTAGGTGTACCTACCCCTTTAAGTGTGATTGTGCCATAACGGATTCTTCCTTTCAGTCGCCAATTACCTGTATTAACCCCAAGAGATAGAGGTATGTTCAAACTGTAGAAAACACTGTCAACATCCAGATTGGTTTGAAACTGATATATTCAGAAACATTCAGTTGCATGTATGACACAGTAAATTAGAAAGGTATCAGACTACCATCCGAAATTACATATGACTGCAGATTAAACCATTCAAACACATTGTAAGCAGCTTCCAATGATACCCCAAAAGATAGAAAATTTATACACTCATTGCAAGCTGAACATTACATCAACCGGTGTCAAGGTTAGGCAGCCCCCGAAGCCATCTGCACTACGTTGCGATACGCCTGTGCTCACTCAATCATGCCTGCCCAACCAATGGAGGAGGAAAATGGCACTGCCAGGTGTTATATAGAATTTCCGAAATCTTGACAACTTATTGGAGTCATGTGCAAAACTCAAACTTATTTTATCTCTGGCTGACTTGAAAAATTTATGTGTGTTAGACTGTACTTGAAATGTTAATTTTGATTCTGTGAGTCTTTCTCCTAAGATAAAAATGCTTGAAGTAAGAAAACCTTAAATTCATCCTTATTTCTAAAGTTCTTACATCTGAGAGCTGATTCTGCTATCATAATATTCTATGAAAAATTCCCTAACTTATGTTGTATGATACAACCTGGTTCTGATAGTATTTCATAGTGAAAATGACTTTTAAATTATGTTCTGCAATTAGTCAATCTTTGACATTGAATATCTTTTAAACTGCTGCACCTCTTTAAGTTGAGACCTGTTTTAAACTTCTGCAAATTTAATTCCCTATCAGGAGGTGTTATTATCCAAGTGTTCTCTCATCTCCTATAAGTTTCTTATTTTGTGTGGTGTAATCGTTTGGCTGACATTGAATCTATTGTTTTGATCTTGTGACGTCAGAGGGACAATTCACCACCATCTTTCTTATTTTCATTCAATTTTAGTTTGTGTCGATTATAAATATTACCGAGAAATGAATGCTTTCCCTTTGTTTAGAAAAATTTTAGCGTCAAAGGGGTATATTTAAACTTTTCCCGAGGTACACAGTTTTTGCAGTTCGCAAAGTGATGTATTATGTCCAATTTCTTTATTTCTTCCGAAAATCATCCTTCCCATCTATTAGCTTTATTTTTCTGTATGATGTGTCACTTTTTTTCTGAATTTATTAAAGTATAAGTTGTTATTGTAGCCCAAAAATTATGTTTTAATTCCAAAAAAATTTGCTTCGGTATCATTTTTTCTGATTTTGTTTACAAGTTATGAAATTGGTTCTCACTCTTTTCCTAAATTTTATATACCCTAATTGTGATATGTTATCATGTTCATGATTTAATTTTGCACTTCTGTAAATGAAGGGAATAAAATCTATTGACAATATAGCTTATGTTGACTTTTCGTTTTGACCAAACTTTGTTTTCTAATGTATCTTTTATGTCTGAACCCACTAGAAAACTATTTTATAAGAGTATTTTGCTGTTAATTTTCTATATGCTCACATCTCTTTGAACTAATTTTGATAATATGTCAGCAAAATAACCATGTAGCTAATTAATTTATTTTGATGTTCAAAATGGAATATTAAATGCCTGCAGTGTACATGATCACATTTGACTCCACTGTTTTTAAGCTTATCTGATTAGCTATGATTTAGTTGTCACTGATAATTACTTGGAAAAAATTAGTATCTCTCTCTTTTTTACTCAAGTATGGTGGAAAATATATTTTAAATGGCATGCAGTTATAGTGATATTTTTTATTGTGGTAATTATTATTGATTTTATCTATTTGAAATAATTTGAAACTTTGCCACAGTGCTAGAAACATCCTTAATTTTCCATTGGCATGTATGTTCATTTTTAGGTTGTTTCATTCAATGAAGATTCTGGAAGACTGGTAATTAAAAAATCTGATGGATCATTTAAATCTGTTCATGAGATGATGGTAAAAGCTATAAAGAAGGAAGAAACCAATGTGAGTAAATGAAAATATTCTCTCACTTACATTTACACACTAGTTTTCAAAAATGGCAATATTTTAAATAAATTGTAAAACTGTAGCATAGTTTTTATCACACACTAGCTGATGCCCACGACTTCGTTCATGATTGTAAAGCATTTTGATTGACAGCTACCAACATGTAACCACCATAGTGCACGATGGGAGACTCGAGGCGAATACCACACATAAACATTAGTGATCTGCGCTAGGTATTTATGGCTGCAAAGTGAAATATAGGGACACACGTCTTTGGTCAAAATATGAAATTGCCCCCCATCGACCAATCTCAACCACCATATCTCCCACACAGCCATAGCTACCACTGAGCATGGTGGGTGAATGGTTAACATTCTGGCCTCGCATTCTGGAGGACGCAGGTTCGAATCCCTGTCCAAGCATCCAGATTTGGATTTTCCATGGTTTCCCCAAATTACTCCAGAAGAATGGCGGGATGCATCCTTCAAAATGCCAAGGCCAAATTCCTTCCTGTTCCTTGTCCCCAATCCTATTCTGCCTCTAATGACCTTGATGAGGCGTAAAGATATAAGTAATAAAAAACCATAGTTACCAACATGACACCACCATGTTGCACGCGGAAGACTCTAGGCTAGTACCATACACAAACGCCCGTGGTCTGCGCTTGGTGGTTCTGGCTGCAATTTGAAATATATGGACTCACACGTCTTTGGTAGAAATAGGAAAATGCTCTATGTTGACCACTTTCAACCACCATAGTGAACGTTGGGAGACTCGAGGCCACCAAACATAGTGGACTGCGCTGTTTAGTTGAGGCTGCAAAGTGACATATACAGACACACATGTCTTTGGTTGAAATACGAAAATATTCTTGATTGACACTTTCAACCACCATATCTCCCACACCCTCATACCTACTGACATCTAACTGCCATAATTCACAATGGGAGAATCGATGCTACTACTACACACAGAGACCAGTGATCTGTGCTACATAGTTGTGGCACATACAAACACCAATGGTCTGGGCTATGTTCTTGTGGCAGGAAAGAGAAGTACAGGCACACAAGTCTTTGATCGAAATATGAAAATGCCCTGCATCAACCACTTTTAACCACCATATTTCCCATAGCCCCACAGCTATCGGCTTTGGCCAACGTTGTGCACGATAGGAAACTCCACGCTACCACCACACACAAACACCAATGATCTGTGCTAGGTAGTGGTGGCTGAAAAGTGAAATATATGGAAAAACATGTCTATTTATATATATGGTTGTTAATAAATGATTAAATTTTCAGAACAATACAGCAGTTACAACTGAAGTAGCCAGTAAGTACTACATAAAACCTTAAAGATCTACAATAAGGTCTGCTATGTGTTTTGGCATAAAATTTAAGAATGACATTCAATTTGCTTAGCAGTCATTTCCCATACATGTTAAATAGGTGAAATGTCCTGAAAAATGTGCAAACTAATAAAGGAACACTGCCAGTTATACGGTGAAGAAATAGTCTAGCAATTTCATGCTGAAATATATTGCAAGAACTGTTTGAAAGATATAACAACAGATGTTTCTGTAGGTTATAAAAGATTTTGCCGTTTTCGCAGCAATCGTACTGGTATAATTATCTTCACAAAATTAACGCTGTGTCACAGTGCTGCTCCTCGCAGACTCAGCAGGCGGCTAAGTCCCCTGAAGACAACCTAAAGCTTGGTCGAAATGTCGGGAAGAAGGAGGAGCATTGTGATGCAGCATTATTCTTGTAAGATAATTATACCAGTTTCTATAGCTTCCCAGCTGTAATAATCACTGTGGGGGTAGCCGAGATAGTGAACTGAAGCTAACAGTACTCCTTGTATTCATACTGTTCGATATTTAATCTAGAAGTAGACATTCACTGTGTTTGTCATGATTTATCACAGTTGACTTTTCATTTTTATGTTTTAATTCCAGAAATATTTACTTTGGTATATTATTTTTGTGATTCGGTATTACTATTCTCTGCTTTGTGATTAAATAATAAATAAATTTGAACTGCAACTGTTTTACCAAAATAATTGCTGTGCTATCAAAGTCTATACTTTTGCCAGTAATGTAATGGAGATTCCAGCATACTGCTTATATTTTATTGCATGTAATACTTGCAAATAATATTTTAATCTGTTTCACTTCATTTTCCATATGTACTGAATAAAACAAATATTTCATGCTTTTATCCAGAAACACCATCATCATTTGACATTTCTGCTTTTGTGGGTCATCTACCATATTGTTATGTACTTCGGTGGTTTAATTACTATATTGGTTAATTAAAAAGTCCACCAAAAAGGTTATGTTGAAGAGATGTTTATTGTTTTCAAAACAAAGTCAGTGATATTCACATGCATAGATACAATACAGAGATGCACTTCTGTACAGTCACAAAGATAATCTCTGTGAACTAACTGGATGAATGAATGAAACTCTCTGTAACACTGAATACTGAATGATGTCATTTAACTAACTAACTAACTGCTCTGTCCAACCGATCTGTTTATATAGTCTCTATCGAAATTACGAGAATTCTTCAAAGGCATCCGCCCGATATTTCTCGATCATTAACAATCACTCAAACAATCAAACATATTAAAAACAATCGGAATTAATACAAAATTAATTAACAACATTACAAAATGATCAGAAATGGTAATTAGAGATACTTAAATACAAAATTATTTACAGAAATCCTTTCAAACGGTAGAAAATTGTCCTGTAGACATCGTAACTTACATTAATACATGGAATTACAAACATTTAAGAAATTCTCTTGCACCATTCGGTTCTTAAACATATTAAATGGACTTTAAATAATTTTCTTACATAAAACAAAGTCTATATACACTGATTTACAAGAAATTACAAAACAAACATACCAAATCACTTTCAAGCAAACTTTAGCTCACTACAAATACTTCATACAATACAATACTATTCAAAATTCAGGTATGAGGGCTGTTACAACCCCTCCCCGGGATTCACTTAATTTTACACAGTTGAAATTGATTGAATCTGTCACGAATCTAAGCAGGTTGAATGTACACATAAAGCCGACACAGATTACAATCAATCAACCATAATGACTTTTACAATGAACAAATACAATTCTTCATCACATACAACATCTGCACATAGTCCATGACACTGATTTTGGTTACAATAATTGTCTTTTTTCAGATCCAATCATTTTTTCAGTTACTGTTTTTACACAACAAACATTCAATGCCATCACCTTAAGTTACAATTATTTTCACTCCAAATTACACACTTGACGTCTGCTTGTTAATGACAACAGTCTGTTTACATTTTACAGCTGATAATTTGTCACCACAATGTAGACAGTCACAACATCGTGAAAACACCAAAAGTTTCTACACAAGACTGTCACAAATTGCTGTATACAGTGATATGCTTACATCTTAAACATTCAGTATTGTTACATCGGCATCTGAACTTAAGTACTCACACAAAATATTTACATGCATCAATTCACAAACTTATTTACAAAATTAGATATTTTCAGGTTGTTGACCCCTCGCCAAACCATGTATTTCAATTGATTCTCATAAGTGGGTTCCAAGATTTCTCTGGAAACCCAAAACCATGTAAGTTAATTTTTTTTCTAACCTTCCAGTTCTCTTCTACCTTTGAATACACATCTAATACCACATTTTCTATTTACACAAAGCTTCACTATATACAGACAGATATACAAACTTTCAATCATCTCAAACAACAAACTTTGGTATAACCACACAACAGCTGAGACACAAAATGGTTCTGTTTTAGCAAATTGATTGTCACTTAAAAGCAATGTTGCTGACTCAACTGGTAATACCAATTTATTATCCTCACTACTGCAGTTTAGTCCGTCATTACTCCCAACTCCACTCTTCATCGTCTGATTACTACTTAAACTTACCAAATTATCTGAATCAGTACCTAAAACTATTCTAACATCTGATTCAATTACTTCTTTTACAACATGAGTATTTTTCTCAGCTACTTGAAGTTCACTATCAAAGAGTGTGAAAAGCATTGTGTCACCTAAGTCACATTCGAAATCAGAAACTGGTTCAGCTAAATCCTTACTATTTATTTCCGAAACTTTACTGTCACTATCTTTCTTTACCTCACTTTTGAATTCTGAAAATTTATTGTCAAATAAATCATTGAGTTTAGCGAATTTGCTGTCTATTGAATCATTGAATTCAGAGAGTTTTCTAACGAGTTCAGAAAATTGAGAATGAAATTCAGAAAATGGGAATTGATCTCAGAAAATTTGCTGTCAAATTTGGCTACAAAAGATTCTAGAAATACTTGTAGATTCTGACTATCAGCCATTTTCAGTAATTAGCAAAATCAACATGAAAACAAAGTTCAGAAGAATTAAAATTTTTGTAACCTGCCACAAAATAACATGCAAAAGCAAAATTTGAATATTCAGTACTTACTTTTGTATCACTTAAATACTTTTCGTCACCTTAAATTTCAGCTAGCATCACTTTTCACCACTGAACACCACTTTTTTCACTGATTAAAACACTTAATCACACTTTCCACACTCAAAACACTGTACTGCTGGAAGACTTTATCTTGAGTTCGCAGAAAATCCGCTTGCCGTCAGAAAATTATTGCCGATTGCAGACGTCGAAGGAAAATCTCCGATGAGTGCTGTGTTATCAACTCGTTGTATCCAGTTTCAAGTTGTCGCCGGTCACTGAATAATTCCCTCGTCGCTCACCTGCCGTCGATAACTCGTCGCAATTTGCTGCAGATTCTTTTAGAAGACTAACATCTCACAGATGTTAATAACTTCTCGTCACTGTCAACTGTCGCTTGGGACGTAATTAATGACTTCTCGTCCTGTCAACGTTCGCCATATTAAGGTTCTTCGGTGGTTTAATTACTATATTGGTTAATTAAAAAGTCCACCAAAAAGGTTATGTTGAAGAGATGTTTATTGTTTTCAAAACAAAGTCAGTGATATTCACATGCATAGATACAATACAGAGATGCACTTCTGTACAGTCACAAAGATAATCTCTGTGAACTAACTGGATGAATGAATGAAACTCTCTGTAACACTGTATACTGAATGATGTCAACTAACTAACTAACTAACTGCTCTGTCCAACCGATCTGTTTATATAGTCTCTATCGAAATTACGAGAATTCTTCAAAGGCATCCGCCTGATATTTCTCGATCATTAACAATCACTCAAACAATCAAACATATTAAAAACAATCGGAATTAATACAAAATTAATTAACAACATTACAAAATGATCAGAAATGGTAATTAGAGATACTTAAATACAAAATTATTTACAGAAATCCTTTCAAACGGTAGAAAATTGTCCTGTAGACATCGTAACTTACATTAATACATGGAATTACAAACATTTAAGAAATTCTCTTGCACCATTCGGTTCTTAAACATATTAAATGGACTTTAAATAATTTTCTTACATAAAACAAAGTCTATATACACTGATTTACAAGAAATTACAAAACAAACATACCAAATCACTTTCAAGCAAACTTTAGCTCACTACAAATACTTCATACAGTACAATACTATTCAAAATTCAGGTATGAGAGCTGTTACAATATCCTCCTCCATTTCTCATGGTCTCTCCCAGATTGTTCTTTCACTGCTTATCTCCAATCAACTCCCTTGACTTCTTATGTGTTTCTTTGCCTAGTTCATCCACATTATCTTTGGTCTTCCAGTATGTATTCCTTGTTCACTACTGCTAACTTCTCCTCGCCCTTTCTCATGACATGTTCCAGCTATTATCACCTTTTCTTTATTAGTGTCTCTTTGAAAGCCTTTACCTTTACCTGATGTTCTTGTTTCTGGTTGTTTCCTTCCTTGTAACATTTCAGTTTGCCCCTCAGAAACCTTATTTGTGCCTGCTGTAGTACCCAGAAGTACTGCAGACTGTGTTGTAACCTATTCATAATACAGTCTACTTTAAAATTAATGTAACTTTTCTATCAGTAAATGCCATTCACTTCCTGAAATACATTTAAAAAAATGGCAAAAAGTGTTGAAAAAACTTTGTACAAATCTTAATTGGCAATAGGTTAACATTGATGTATGTCCATTGGTCCACTGACAAAGTCTTCTAATCCCTTCCCAATACCTACTACCAAAGATCCTCAAGGTGGTCTATCATGGGTGCATCAGTGGTTGCTAATTGGTCATTTATAATGCACCAATACCTCCAGCTGTTTGATGTGAGATGAAAGGGGAGCAGGGTATGGACAGAGATATTCCCCACATTCTTCAACATCTATTAACAATGCCAACCCTCCTACCTTCGGAGAGACCCTAATTCACAAAATCATTTTCCAACTGACTACCTGGTTCTGGTTCACAGATGACATATCCATTATTACACCACATGGAAAAAATTACCTTTGATTTCTTAAATTGTCTTAGTAATATCCACTCTTAAACTGCCCATTAGCCTTCTTCTGAACCTTTATAACTTTTGTTACTGTTGACATCTTTCAGAATATCTAGTCCATGGATATCCAACATTATATATACTGTGATAACTTCCACACATAATTCCCCTTACCATCTGACCTATCCGCATGAAGCAGATGCACCTGTTCCAATTGTGAATCCCTCACACAATACTACAATAGCCTGACACCTTACATTCTGCATTTATCCCCCTTAATTTGTCCATTACCACATCTCTCAGCCCATAACATGACCATCACACCAAACCACCTGCCATGCAAAGCCTAAAGATAGCATTCTTCATTGCCAAGTTCTCTCCTTGTCTTGAATCCCTAATAATAATAATAATAATAAAATCCTTCGTAATGGCTTTTACTTCTTAAGATCTTTCATGGAAATATGTTGCATTCCTTCCACTGTTACAGATCTTGTTACAAAATATGCAGTGAACACCCAGCCCGTCACATGTTATTCATCTCTTCGTGAACGATGAAGCCCTTTCTATTATTGGTCATGCCACTTGCACCACTAACTACCTTGCATCCCAGCTTCCTTGCCTTCTTTGTTCAAGATTGAACATTGGCCTTACCACAGACTAGCTGTCCATTATGTTAAGTGGTCATAGATATGTTACTCCAAAATTCTAGACGATCAGTTGCTGCCCAATTCAGCATCCAAACTACATCCTCATCTGAACTTTGTGGGTATTACTAATACATACCAATACCTTAGGGAGCGTGCATAAACCACGTAGCTCCATTTTTGCCTCCTGTGAACCCCCCCTCCCCCACGTAGCCCTACATGGCTTTTGTCTCTCCCCCCCCCCCCACGTAGCACGTAGGTTTTTTCCCTTTTGATTCCAGAAGACATTTTGTACTGTTTTCTCTTGTCATACGATTGTAAATTACATACGGAAATAATTAACTGAGTGAAATAAATATTCACATGCTGTTGTGAGTTCTGTTCCTCATTTTAACTGCGAAAAATGTTATGAAAGGAAAGCTACGTGGCCTGGCTCGGAATCCCCCCTCCCCCCACGTAGCCCAACATAGACTTCCAGCCAACCCCCCCCCCCCCCCCCCCCTGGACCGAGCCACGTAGTTTGTGCACGGTCATTTAGATACAAGACATCCCGCAGGCCTCAATCTCAGAAAATACCTCCTTTCTGCCATCAGTTGTTTATAAATCAATTTTTTGTTATTATCAATATTTCTTATCAGCAATTATTTCCTCCAAGTATTTTTTTCTGTTTATATACTCATAATTATTAATTCTAGTATTAATTTTTCTTTGCTGTTTCCAGTGAAATTTTTCTCTCTCTTTGTATGTGCCTCCCGTTATTCTCTTCATGAACGAAACAGTGTCAGTGAAAGCATGTTTTTCTTCTGTGACTAAGGAGCACCCAAAAAATATTATGTTTTTGTGTGTCTGTGGCCATTCTGCCTTCAGTTTTGATGATGAGTTTACTTTTTCTGTCATCTCATGGCACTACTTCTTGCTTTATTATTATATGCTCAGAGGAAGAAATGGTATAATATTCATTAGATTTATGGTGGCAGTGGTGGAGGCACATGTTCTCTCTCTCCTTCTTTTTTTTTTAATGTAATGGCTGTATGGCTTATTGATGTGTAGGTCATTAGACCAGGAGAGGATTGGGCACATGGAGCTGGAAAGAATTTGACTATGCAATTTTTGAGCATCCATCCCAGCATTCACCTGGAGTGATATTGGGAAGACGGAAAACAATAATCTAGATGGCTGGACAGAAATTGAAACTCTTGTCTTCCCAAATGTAATCACCAGGCATTAACTGCTCAGCCACAAGGCTCAGTTGAAGGAAATAATTATCTTTTCTTTATGTTTCTCATGCTCCTTCTTTCTCTGATATTTTTCTGGAATTATTATGAGAGGATGTAAAGAATACTGACAAGAGTCTTGTTAGAGTGAATTAAGTAGTTTTATTTTTTAGGGTTCTTTACTTTTTTAATAGAAAGTGGAACCCTTATGGAATCAATTATTTTTCCATAAGTCTGTCAATTTGTTACCGTGTCATAACTTAGATTTTTTTAAAAACTGAACATCAGTTATTATTACAACAAACATGGTTATAATATTATTTTTTTTTAAAAAAAAGATATGGATGGAATAAAAGGGGAGTATTAGTGCGGGTTGAAGGAAATTTTTTATAAGTAATCTTTATGTCTCTTGGATAAAAGTTGACAAATTACTGATTCTGTAAAGTATGAACTTTTTTGAATTCCACTGTTTATAGGAGTTTTTGATGAAAACCATAAAAATCTTAACTCCCTCCTTAATTTTCAAAACTTCTGACATTAAGGAATCTTTTATAATTTACAGTGATTTTCTGTCTTATAAATATATTATAAAAACTTTTGCGATTGTTTTTGAGTTTTTTTGGTTTTCTCAAAAACGTTTACACACTTAACTTAATAAAGTTTTGATCTTCAATAGATGAGTTTTTCTACAGTCATATGTACCATTTGGTAGCAAAATTTTTGAACTGGATTGTAAGTATGTTGTGAAAATACTTTTAGATTTTTTTTAAAAAAATAGTTTTTATGAAGCATTTACAAAATTCCTTATTTAATGAACTCAATTTAATACACAATGTGGGTATAGAACACTTAGTGAGCAAGAGTAACTGTAACTACATGGATTTCTTTCTTTTCCAGTCTGTCTCTGCTAAAAGATCTTCTACCGATAATTCTTCGTCAGGAAAAAAGCATAAAAGCAGATAGCACCAAAAGGACAGAAGAAAGCATTGTGTGTCAAAAATAGCATTTTATACGGACTTCTCATTGTAAATGATGGAAACATATTTTTGTAATCTTGTGTTGACTGGGTACAGTAGTTAAAGTTTAGTTTTAATTCATTTCATACTGATCTAACTGTTTTAACATGAAACTGGGATGAACACATTGGTTTTAAATCTGAGGCTTCACTCTCTAGGAACAAAACCAAGTTATTTTCTCTTCAGTTGCCATGCCTTCAATTTCAACATGACTAGTGAGGTAAAAGAGGTCAACACCCTGTGTTTATAATCACAGAAATAACAGTAAAAAGTGTAATGGGATGTAAAATACATAATTTTATATTTTCTGATGGAAGCAATAAATATGCAATTGTGAAGATTCTCATTCTATTTTCCTCTTACGTTTGGAAGTGTAAGCAAGTTTTAATAAATTTTTCTACTTTATTATTTCTTATCCTGTTAAATAAAAGAATTTTAAACAGAGTTGTAGATGTTGCGATACTGGATGCAGTCTCATAATACCTCCAACTTTTTGTAAATTTCAAGAGCGTTTGACTTTTTTTAATAGACTTCTTTGTATTCTTGTAAATGGAAATGAATGCATAAACTATTTGGTCTTCTCTGTTGGTTATTATCAGTGATTTTAAGAAAAGGGTGTAACTATTAAGCTGCTCATAGGAGCTGAAACAAATGGCATAAGGTGATATTAATGTGGAAATAAAAGATGAACTTTATCCACCATTTAGCAGAGCTAAAAAATACATTGGAAACCAATGCCTTCCCCCTCCCCCCCATTCTTATCACAACACGCTTCCTCCATCTTTTGTAAATGATGGTTCTACTTTGTCTTTCATGTCCCTATAATTAAGCTAATAAGATGTATTGTAATGTTTGTGGAAACAATGTTTTTGTGATGGAAAGAAGGAACCACAATAACATACAAAGTTGAATACCTCCAAAACCAACCGAGATTGGGTGGGTGGTAAAATAAATCATATTAAGTAACTCCTGACTCTGATTTAGGATTTTTTCAGTGCACTTATCACTCATTGCTTTTTTTGTGATGATAATGTTATACTTTCAGTATTGATTTTAATTACTTAGTTAAAATATGTATTTCAACTCAAATTATCACCAAGGCTTGATTCACTGAACTAAAAATATGACTTCTTTTATTTAGTTTCTGTGAAGGCTTTGAATACAGTCATTGTTGTGAGGACAAAGGAAATGAAATATTTGTTTTGCAAAGATAGCCCAGAATTTAAAATTTAGAAAAGATAATGTAAGGATGAAAGTAAGATGAAGACTTACAGGAAGACTTATTCCTACTGAATTGTCTCATGTAAGGAAAATGGTAAACCAAATCTTACATAGGGACTTTCAGCTGTTGCAACTACATTGAAGTTGATGTTGGGAAAAAAGGGGGGGGGGGTCTTACTAGTGAATTTTTGTTTTTGCAGTGTAAATACTTCATTCAAAACAGGAATAATGGGAGAATAGGTCCTTAGATTATGATCACATCATTGTTTCTAAGCTTCAGCGATAAGAGATTTTGTCTTTGAGGTTATTAATTAACTGGTTAGAGATGAATTCTGATCAATTTTTATAAATGAAAACTGATTTTGAAGGCTTGTTATGAAGTAAAATTATTTCTTTTGGAATGAAATCTTTTAAATAGAAATAATTTGTTCCTGGTAAACCAAAAAGTTCTTGTTTTTTTCTTTAACTTTCATTCTTGAGAATTTATTGTTACTATTAATAAACAGGCACATATTTCATAGATAAAAGATGCTGAAGCAGAATTGAATATATGATACAGAGAGGAGAAGTATTTGACATTCAACGTTATTAGAATGGTTTGTAGGCTTAAATAAAATACAAAAATAAGTTGATTGTTCCTTTTTTACAAAAACCACTTTTAGACTTAAGCTGTTCATTTGGCATGCATACATTTCTATTCCTTGAGAGTATTTCAACTTGTCCTTACTGTATCTGCCAGCTGGTTTACTGACAAAAATGTTCACCCACAGCATTGCAGTATTTTTTTCCTCTACCGGTTTCCTTCCTAATATGTATTAACATGTTTCATCAGACTTGATCCCACCCTACTGATAAAAAAGAATAAAATCCAAACACTCAGTTTCCTTGAAGGAGCCATACTGGAAGACTTGCAATATATAATTGACCATCTCTGCCTACTTCAGCCCACATCATCTGCTTTATTTACTAGTCCATATACATCACTTGTACCAATTCTATAGCATCAGTCAGCTCTAGTGTTAAAAAAAAAACATTTTTTTTTTGACTTGAAAAAAAAAAACATGAAAAAAACTGTGAAAAAACATGGTTTTTTCTGGGACATGTTTTTTTTGATAACTACTAAATTTCAAATCGTTTAATATGACTGTTTTAGAGTTTATACTAAGTACTTATCTTAATTTTTAAATCTACTATATTTTCCTGGTTCAGTAAAAAAAAAAAAATAATACAAAAATATTGGCAACATTGACTGAAGTATTCATGTAAGAACGGGGATTTCCCGAATAGGCTAGGTTGCACGAGAAGGAATCCCCATTGTTTGGATTGATACTCTATTTGAACTAGTACTGCCAGCCCTACAAATTTATCTGCAGACCTACGGATCTTTTCAAATAATTAGGAATTTTAAATTTATCAACGGTTTTTTGTCTCTTTTTATTACTTATTGTGCTTTCCTTATATTCGTATACTTGTTAAACTCGCAGCACATAGTGATACTGAGTCATTAAATTGTCAGTTATTATGAATCATTTCCTTGCAACCATTGGCATAAACCAACGATTGAAAAGAAATAAAGCTCCTGTTTTTTATGATAATAGATTTAAATTTAAACTTAAAAGACCGTAATATGGAACTATCGGCGCAGTCTTTATGCACAGTGTGTACTTTGCTGACAATTTAAAATTGCAATCTCAAAATCTTTTGTATGCAATACAACCAGTAAAAGAAAATGGAACTACTTCTGAAGTTATGGATCTAGAGGAGACAGAAGAAGAAACAGAAAATCCCGACTTCGACCGCATTAGTGTTGGTATTACTGATACTAGTGAATGTGGTACTGACCAAGAGGATGGATAAAAAATTATGTTACCTATATAGATACATTTATGAATCATTATGTAAGACATTATATGATTTAGTAAGATTTAAAACACACATGTAAAATGTAAAATAAAACTATAAGTTATCAAATAAATTGTTTTCTGAAAAAAAAAAAATTTAGAAAAAACCCAGGATGCTAGGTTTTTTTTTCATGTTTTTTTCCTTCACAAATCTGAAAAAAAACATTTTTTTTTCAATTTGTCAACACTAGTCAGCTCTCTACTAGAATTAATTTTCTGAAGATTAATATTTTCACTCTAAACATAGCTCGTCCTTTTCCGTGATTCTATTTCTTGTTAAATGATATGATTATTGAAACTAGTATAGCTGTCCAGGTAACATCAACTAATTTGAAATATGGAAGTGACATTTAGTCTACCAATTTATCCTTTTCACCAGAAATCAATCTCTGATAATTTTGCACTACTAATTGAATGTTTGAATATGTCCGTTTTAAGAACTTTTATTTGTATATTTGTTATTTTTATAATTTCGTAAAGTAGTTCAACTGGGTATTAGTTGAAATTGTGAATTATGGTTACATCTGACAAAGTTGTGCCAAATTTCATAAAGATTGATCAACAAATGATATTTTCTGTTGGAAGAAAATGCAAATATTGTGTGGATGCAATATCCAGGTATTTTTAACAAATAATTTGAAAATTGTATTGTTTTGAGAGGTTTAGTTGGAAAGAGGACATCAGTATTCAGCCTACACTGATAAGCCACCTGCATGTTGCCAAATAGCATATTGGTCCTCCTATGGATGTTACACAGCAGCAATTTGGTATGGCATGCATTGAACAAGTCCTTGGTGGGTTTATGGAGATGTATGGAACCAGGTGTCTGTGCATGCAAGTCCCTCAAATCATGCATGGTTTCAGGGTGTGGAATTGGTTACCAAAGTCCCAGATGTGTGTTCTCAGCTTGGGATCAGGTAATTTTGGTGGCCAAAACATCAATGCGAATTCATTATCATGCCCTCCAAATTACTGTATCACAGCACTGGTTTTGAGACACGGATAGTTATCCTACTGGAATATGCCATTGTCGTTGTGGAAGATATGAGGCGTGAAGGGATGCTGGTGGGCAGCAATAATTTTAACATAGTCCACAACTGTCTTGGTTCTTTCGATCACTATCACAGGCCCCATGGATGCTCCGGTAAATGTCCCCCTAGCATAATACTATCCCTACAGGCCTGCATACGTGGTATGTTGCATGTTTTGAGCAGCTGTTTGCCTGGTAGATGGTGTATCTGTATACGACCATTGACCTGGTGTAACAAGAAATGTGATTAATCGTACCAGGTGACAGTTTCCATTGATCCATGGTACAATCTTGATGATCTCATGTGCACTGAAATCATAATTGATGATGTTGGGTTAACACTGGAACAGGTAGGTACCATTTGCTGAGGAGCTTTATGTTCAACAATGTGTGTTGAATGGTGTGCTCCGAAACACTTGTGTGTGCTTCAGCATTGTACTCTACTGTCAGATTTACCACAGATCACTTACTATCCTGCTTTACAGGGTGGGCGAGCCTCTGGTCTTCATATTCTGTGATTAGTTATGATGTCCCATATCTTGTCACCTACTGATGATGATTTCACCATCCTTCAATGACTTTTCATAGATGCTCACTACAGTAGCATGTGAACAGCTGACCAGCCTCAATGCTTCTGAGTTAATTGTTCCCAGGCACTGGGATTAACTATCCGCCCTCTGTCAATGTCACTTATGTCTTTGGATTTCCCCATTTGACAGATGAATCATCTCTAGAATTACTCCCTATGGGCCTCTGCTCCACTTATATGCTTTCCTTACCACATGATGTACTTGCTATATCACCAGTTGGCATTCAGTCTCACAGCAGGTTGAGATCATAATGTTTTGCATCAGTGTGTGTTTGAATTTTGGCCTGGGGGACGTCTATTTGACTAATATTGAGACACCCTTTTTAAAATCCTATTTTAAGGAATAGGTGCTTGATAGGAAACAGAATGTGAGAAAATAAAAGAAAGTTTAGATAAACAGACCATCTAGAGTAGAGGTTCCCAAAGTTATTCTCACTGTGCCCCCTCTCCCCCAAACACACAACTTTATTATTTGAAAAGTTAATTCCTACTTCTCACTACTAACAGTGACATCTCAGAGGAAACTTATTAATTATTTGATGAAAGAATTTAGGTTTTCAACTCTAATAGTTGGTGAAAGTGAAATGGTTCTTCTGACCATATGTGCGGCGTAGCTACCTTGCACCCATTTTCACCTGTTTGGGAACCTATATGGTGGCAGGACAGTTCTGGTACACAAAAACATGGATCTTCACAGAACAGGAAATGTTCAGGTGTAAATCTTCTATCAACTGAAGAACATAATATGCAGTGATGTAATTCCAGGAAGAACTATCAGCATTGTGACTGTTGAGAGGTTGATGAGGGTTGACATTATTCCAGTTCAGACAAAACAGGGAAGTTTATTATATTAATATACTAGCAGTTACCCGCGACTTCGTCTGCGTTGAAGAGTGTAGTAATATAAGATTTTCTTGAGAGGTCTGGTTGCTCAGTGGGTAGGGC
Organism: Vandiemenella viatica; assembly: GCA_031002005.1. Taxonomy (NCBI): domain Eukaryota; kingdom Metazoa; phylum Arthropoda; class Insecta; order Orthoptera; family Morabidae; genus Vandiemenella; species Vandiemenella viatica. Next base: position 45,989,994 of record JARYHS010013631.1, read on the forward strand.
GTCCAACTGGAGATGGAAAAGTCCCCAACTTGAATCCCAGTCTCGGCGAGGATTTTCAAAGGTCCTTAGCTCGACCTTCACCTCTGGCATAGGTCATTGTGTGATGTGAATTACGCCAGAATGCTCACTTGGTTTTGATTCCGTGTTGAACTGCGAGTCCTCTATGTCCGGTAGGATTACTGGGTTACGTTAAGAGGCTACGAAAGGGGTTGATTGCGGAGACGTAAAGAAGCCTTGTCACCAGGTCAATATGACCATACAATTTATTTTAGAGCTATTTTTATTAGTAATAGTAGTAATAAATGTTGCAATAAAATAACAAAAATTTATTTATGTTCCACAACTACTTCACTGAATTTTTAAAACAATAAAAATATTCTGTTTGTTAGGAGTATTTTCAGTTTAATATATCCGTATATACAATATTGGGGATTTGTCTCCTTGGTTTTGGCTATTTTCATAGCCCTAGTTTTCTTACATTTCTTTGAAATATTTGAATTTCGTTTACCCAGCATCTCTTAATATTACTAATTTCATCTCGCGAATAAAAATGAATATAGTTTTAACTAATGGAAGCTCGAAATGTCAAAATATTAGCAATACATTGATGGAATCGACTAAATATCAACAACAAAAAATACTAACATCCAAACAGCAAATAAATACATAAGTGGCCCAAGAACATTCATTTCCGTTAAAAAAATTGCAATACTAAAAATGAATATTTTGATTTGCATTGAATATCTGAAAAAAAAAATCTTTTAAAAAATAGAACTTAACTCTTTTAATATTGATTTTTTTTTTGAGGATATATTGGTTCCATCAACAGAAATTTAAGATATTATAGTAATATGCATAGTAGTAATTGATCCTTTTATCCATAATGATCAGTGGTATTGTGGTAATGGTTTCTCTATATGTGGAAACAGTTGAATTGCCTGTAGACCAGTTTACTATAGTTCATTCGTTTGGAGCCATTAATTCTGCGTTAAAATAGTAATTGATTCTTTCTTCATAATTTGTTTCTCAATCTGCCAACAGAATTGAATGTCTGCCGGCAAATTACCACTCCACTTGTCTACCACTCCACTATCTGAATAAAACATTTATAAATTTCAAGAATTTACGGTCAACGCCACACGTTCTGCTAAATCATCCACACTTATTATAAATCTTTTGATACAATATCGGAACAAAGCAACACATGACATCACTAAAATAGCGCTCTTGAAATAACTAATAATGTTTCATTCTGGCCCAGGCTGCATTTCAGCCTAGTCACAAACTCAGCTAATATTACCGCTAGAAAATCAAAGCTTCTATCAGTTGCGCATTAATACATTCACTATAGGGCCTATTGCATGTTAGTGACGTTATGAATGGCGAAATAAACTTGACTCACTATTTCAGATCGTGATACTAAATGAACCCAAATAATGACGTTGGAAATGTGTAAATTAAATACTGAATTCATCTGAAACTACATTCATGAGCATGAAGTATGTCATCAGCATCATGACAGTTATTGGAGTAACGTAATTAAAAAAAATATATACTAAAATGCTTGTAAGTTACAGTGTACAACGAAAAGTCCATAATTCTCTACAACTCTAAGACAATTTTTGTTAATATTGCTGGTCAAGTTAACATCTCTACATAGTGACTGTTAACTGCTCGTGATTTAGTAAGTTGTATAATTGCATTCATTATAGTTTGACTTTGTAGCGGCAATATTAACAGAGATAGTGGTTTGGTTGAAATGATGCCTGGACCAGATTGATTTTTGTTACAGCATAAGGCAGAAGGAACTTAGTTATTATTAGTAATAAGTAAGCAGCTTTCATATGCTCCTTGTAAATTGTGTATTGTGTTGTAAACGACTTCCACTGTTACTTCATGAAACAATAAGTTTCTACATTAGCCTATTGAATATATTCGTTTTAAGTGTAGCATTCGATAGATATTTGCAGAATATTGAACAGTAAGTAAAAAGCAGTTTCGTGAAACATAGTCTCTATTATTTGTACAAAAATTCTGAACAAAAAATAAAAAGGGTTAGTTAAGTTTTAAATTTCGGCAAAAATAATTTGTAATACAGAGACTGTAGGTTCAATTTTACATCGCATACACATCAATACCTTAAGATAAAATTATTGTGATTGAGACTTTGATTTTGTAGCGACAATATTAACGGAGATTGTGGTTATATTGAAATTCTGCCTGGACCAGAATGAAAACAAAACCTTCTTGTCACAGCAAAAGGCAAGAGGAATTTACTTAACTTATCAGTTATTTAAGAAACTTTAATAAGCACTGCGTCATGGTGAGACCTCATGTATCGCGACGTAAACTACTCCCAAAAAAGACAGGAAATAAATTAAACCGAGATAGAACTACGACATTTTGCACTTTTAGTGAACCGACTTTCGTGACTCATAGCATTATAGACCTACGTTTTTTTTTTGTTTTTTCTTCAATTATGGTGTATTATTTGATATGTCATACTATTTTATGTACACAAATGAAAACATCTCTTTGCGAACTTGACAACAGTACCTACCTTTTTTAAAAAAAATTAAGGTTAAGTACAGTTTTATATTTCCTGCTTCCAAACTATTATTTGTCAAGTGCGTCGGTTTTATGGCTTTTAAACTAAACACAAACTTGCATATGTAAGAAGGTTTTTGCTTTTATTTCTGAAAAGTAGTGTTTGCGATTTACGTAAAAAGCAAAGAGTAAACGTGGCACGGCTATCTACGAAGTAGGAAACTCTTTGTTGTTTCCGAATTGATATTAATGGTAATTTCTAAAAGAACTATGCGTTTTTTCGGGATAAAATCTATCCTATGTCACTTCGCACGCAATTAACTGACTTCATGCCAAATTTCATTTAAATATGTTGATTTATTAAGGCGTTATTGATTCCAGAAGTACATCCAAACTTTCTTGTTTTCTCATTTATAGATATATGGATATATAGATTGTCTATGATGTAACATAGAGAAGTTGTTTGTGTACTAGATTGTTTTTGTAACTGTGGAATATAACATCCTGAGAAACGTAGGAATATGAAGATATAATGGTCTCGATATAAATATTAGGGTGTCCCTTATAATAGGATTTTTTTTCTGAATATTCAAATGCATTACTCCAATTCTTTTTAAATAACTGTAGCTACTTTTGCGATTTACAAATCTTAATTTTAAATTCCTTCAGCGTATTTGGTAAATTATTAATCACTTCACTTGGTAGTTTGTGCCCAATCCCTGACATCCTTACCCACAAAAGACCATTAACCATATGCTGGATTCTTATTTGTTAGGGTAGAAGACACCCATAGTAGGTGTCTGTATCCCCTTGCAGATTGTAAATAACTTTTCCTATTGGCGTTGAAGAGTTCTTTTCATGGTTTAACTGCACTGCTAAAAGGTATTTTATGGAATTATAGTAAGAGTTCCATGGAGAAGCTGGTACCTTCCCCGTTAGTTCCTAGTATGTTTTCACATGCTTTTGATAATCTAGAACATAAATTCCAGAGCACTTGGGACGTTGCTAAGGCCATATCATATAATTTTCTTATAAAAATTGTTTTTTCAGTCTTGCTTCTTTAAAATCTCCACTATGCGTAGAACATCTTTCATGCTCTGTCAGGCAATCATCACTTCTCGGGTCTGAAGATGTATCTTGAAAAGGTTCTTGTAGCAAATCATCTTAATTATCTTCTTCGAGTGGTGTTCTTTCAAGATCTTCTTTATGTTAAATTTTTTCAGAATATCTGAATCTGATTTTCCAAATACTTTGATGGCCTTTACCATATTTGATACATTATCTGTTACTGTTTTAACAATTTTGGAGAGCTTTAAATCAAACTCTGAATGTGTAACAGTTATCGTCTTGACAGCTTTATCATATGTGTCAGCCCCCTTTAATCTTCTGCATGTAATGGCTGCACTTTGCCTCTCAAGAGTTTTACATTCAATCCAGTGGACTGTAACCCCCAAATAGCTTCTTTTAGAAGAAGACCAAACATTAGCTGTAGTGCACACAAACTCTACAGTCTTCAGAACTGTCTTCATTTTTTCTTTTGATTCACTGTATTCATAACTTTATTTTGGATTGAACAAAGTCATAAAACTTTTGGAGGCTCCATTAGTTGTTGTGCACTTTTACTTAAAGCTTTAAATGAATTGTAGTCTACTATTCATAGCGGTAACATTGATTCAACAATAAATTCCACAGCTAACTTAGCAAGTTAACAGACTTTGGTACACTTATAAGAGTAGTTTAATAACACAAAGAAGCTTGCACAAAAAGGTGAGAGTTTTTTTACTCAGCCATTGAACTGGTTTTAGGATTTAAAAATATATTTTTAAAAATTATTTTAACTATTTTATGTGTCTCAAACTAATATACAATTAAGTTTTCATTTCACTAGATATAAAGAAACTTTAAGGTTTATAATGTAAAAAACCATAAGTAAATATCAGTGAGTAAACAATTATGTAAGTACACCATTATTTAATACTAGTGTAAGCCTGTGACGGGTCTAGAATAGTTCAAGTTTTTAGGGTGAAAGATTAGGTTGACCTGGCCACGTACTAACTTGACCTTTGTTTCACCCGTAGGGTGAACAAAAAGTGTTGAGCCTGAAGAATTCAGAGGTGTATTAATAAACGTATTAAACATGGAGAGAGATGATCGCGCTATCATATAATTGTTTCAAAGGCCATAGTTGTGAGACTCGAATGTGCTAAAATACAAATTTGACTTGTAATTGACCATAAAAGTCCACTCCGAAAAATTTGAAGAATTTCTGTGTAAAGGGAATGCGCAATTGCTTCAAAAACATCACACTATTTTTGATTGATGATGGGCAAATATTCATAATGTAATCTTGGTCTTAGTGTCTGTAACAGCCAGATAACTTAATACAGATTATTAAATAGTTATACAAAACCATAGAAATGAATTGACAGAATGCTGGATTCGGTATCGTATTTGGTCTGATATCCACTTTAAATAATCTAACTCATATGCACCGAACATGTACAAGACCATTAACGCAAGTGGTCAGCAAAATACATAAAAAGCAAATAAACCATAATGTGTAAACTTTAGTCAACAACATAAGCAAAAGTTGTGATTAAATTGAAATTTAGCCTTGGCCAGAATAACATACAGCATACGTTGTTATAGCAGAGACCATGAGTAATTTAAGTTTCTTAAAGCCGATATATTACTGAAAAGTAGTTCCACGTTTCTTTTAATAGTAAAGTTTATTATTTTGTTAATGATAAAAGCTATGATAAACAAAATTAATTACTCTACTATGACAATTGGTTTAATAGCAATTTCTTAAGGGGCATGTACATGAGCATAATTTTTAAGGCAACATACTGGCATCTATTGCTCAACAGTTGCCCAGCAACATATTTGGCAATAAATCCTCAATATATGGCCCAGCAATGTGTGGCTCCACTATTTATGGGCATTTGATGTGCTTTTGTATTGCTCAACATTTCCTATCTACACGCAATGTGTGATCGCCACTCAGCATCACGGCAGAGGAGGGAGTTGTAGTGGCTGCTGAATGTGTTTCTGCAAAGTTAACACTGTATGAGGTTAATGTGCAGTGTTGTTTCTAATGTATGAAATGAGAGATGAAGAGGGGAGAGGGTGAAACCCTATGCTGGCCCATTCAGGCCTACTCTCTTGAATTACCATAAACAGCGCCGTGTACCCTCACCCTGTACGCACTGTGGAGAGGATTGGAATATAACACAGTTCTTTGATGCACAATCTGGAGATTAGGAACCGTGTACCACCTCCTCTCCTACCCTACTGGCCAAGTCCTGATGATTAAAATTTCTTCAACTACCAGAATTGGAATCAGCTAACTGTGTCAGTGCCACAGCCACCTGAGCCAACAGGATGGGCAACAGAAAAACAGAACTGGATAATTACTTGTTTGAAAACTTTACAAGAAAACTGGCTTCAAAGTTTTGTTTTGTATAATTGAAAAAATAAAAAATAAGAAATGCAATACCAGATTGACTATCACACTACAGTTTATGTGATGTATTATGTAGAGTCTCTCATGTTGTAACAGGTGTGTGAAAAGCAATGATGAAAGTACTAAAGGAATACAACTTTGGGTATAAGTGTATTTTGTTGATGAAATTTAAAGTCTTTATGATTGACCAGTTTTTCATTTCTAAACTTTGAACTATTTCAATGATTTTATTAAAAATTAAAAAATAAAAACGTGCAATATGTCTACTTTCCGAATGAAACGCATAGTACTCGAACACACTTGTTTTTTTTTTTATTTAAAAGAATGACATTTGGCTGTTCCAGCCATACAGCTAGCTACAATGTTGTATGTATGTTTTCTGCTCAAGCATACATATTTCTCACGTTAATTTAGGGTAGGGTATGGAAGACACTAGAGTCACACAACATTTAACTAAAACCACCTGTGCCCTCAACCGGAATCAAAACCGCAACCTACGGTACGTGAGACCATCGCTCTAGCCACTATGCTACTGTGGCCAGCAATACAGGAAGTTGCCATGAATGTTTGGCCGGCAAGTGAACTCACCGTCAGCACGCTCGCCACACTCAGCAACACATACCAATACCAGCAACAAGGCGGACATATTGCCTCAGCATTATGGACCAGTCACACAACCATATTGCCATAACATTGTGGCCATTCAGACATCTGCACGAGTCATGTTGCCGACTGTGGTAGCATAATGACTAGAGCGGATCGCTGTATCGATTCTGGTTGAGGGCACAGGTGATTTCAATTAAACGTTGTGTGAATCTTGTATCTTCCATACCCTACCCTAAATTAAAGTGAGAAATATGTATGCTTGAGCAGAAAACATACATACAACATTGTGGCTAGCTTGGCTGGAACGGCTGAATGTCATTCTTTTAAATAAAACAACCAGATTTATTTTTCAGTGTTTGTTAATTCCAATGAAAATGCTCTAGTACGTACGACCACCAACTCGTCAGAGTACTTGTCGACTGTGACCATGACCTAATGCGCTATGAGTCATTTTCAAAAAATAATTTAAATATGAAGAAAGAGAATTTTTATTTTCATATATCCTTTACTTGACTATGAGGGAGGAAACCAGAGTGAGGCTAGTGCTCCACCCTGCCCCACCTATGTATACTACAGTTAACCAAGCTAGATGGAAGGAAACAGTTTCTCGGTGAGTGCGGATTTTAAGTGATGACCTTGTGCACTCGAATTACACCCAATTCTTACTTATTAAGTATGAGGGTTTGGTACACTTTCTTCTTTATTTAAGGTCACACATTTACTTTCTGTCTGTTTCTCGTTCTGTATTTGAATCTGTCTCCACCACCGTTTCATCTCACACAATGCAACCAGTTAATTTGCCCACACTTGTGGAATATTTGGGTTCCCCTGATTCATGCAGGAGAGAAACACATGGTCAGATTAACTGGTTTTTATGCTTTACATCTACTGTTTGAACAAAAGAAATGTATTGGTAACCACTGCAAATAACACAAAGGTGATGGGCAAACTAAGAAAGAGATGAACAAACCTGAAATAATATAATTATTGCAGTAGGGTATGGTAGACTCGAGACAAGTGGAAAGAGCCACTTGTTACCATTTGTGGTGGTTGAGCAAATGGAATTGGTGGGAAAGTTTCAGTAATTAAGAATAAATGAAAAGAGATAATGGTTAGTCATATTCGATTTAGTAAGTGTACAGTTGAAGAACCATAGAGTGAAATACGTATATACCCAAATATGTGAAGTAGCTAACTGAGTTTGTAACATGGCTGTAAAGAAAGTAGCATATCAAAGTAACAGAAATCAACTTTGGCTCAGCAAGCTGAAACAGATAGCCATTAATAAACTATAGGCCCAAAAACTTGCCTGCTGTCTTCAGATTCTTCAGTCATAATCAGTGGCATCGAACTAGTTGAGATACCAAAGATGAAAGGAAAATTTCACTTCTATTATAATTAATAACTTAATAAATGTGTTGCATGTAATGGAAGTCAACTTGTAGATTCAGTGGCCATACTGCCATGCTATTAATGTTTAGGACAAAGATTTGCATGTACGAGATGTCAGTGTTATCTGCTTTACATTTGGAGCACCCAGGTCTTATTCAGGTGATATTTTGTTTATTTGTGCTTTGAGAATTTTTGAACCCATGCACATTCTGCCATGTAATACTAAGTGATTTACATCAGCAGAATCCCAGATCTCAATGGTTTGCCACCACAACAGCTGCAGATGTTTCAGGAAGCCATAATTAAGCTAGTTTTTCCTTTTACTCTAACATTCCAAAAACTTTTTTTTTTTTTAAGTAAATTTTAAATCATTATATTATAATTGCTTAAAAACTTATTTGAATTGACTCTGGAACAGAAAGTTAATAAAAATTATTTAATTGCAAGGTGAAACAGATGCCCACTAACAAAATCCAAGCCGAAAAACTTTGTTTGCTACCTTTAGATTTGTTCTGTCGGTTTCATTATTTGTTTACTTCATTCAGCCTGCAAAGTCTGTCCATAATTTAGGGAATATTTGAGGAACATGAGAAACCATTGTGTCATGGCAATAATGTGTGGACTGAACTGTGGCTGCATGACACACAAACATGTGATAAACCTTGCAGCTCAGTAGAAGATCACTTAGTGTACCAGAAACTGGATGTAACTATTCTGACTGTATGTTGTCAGTTTCCATGCTTGTTGTGTGTATTTGGCACATAGTATTTGAGTCGTTGGGAAGCAGGATGGCACAGAGAACATATCTGGATGACAGCATTATCAGAATTGTACGGCCATTGTACAGTCATCGTCAGCTGGGCCAGAACTTGCATGTTGTCTGTAGTCTCATTGCACAGCTGTGGAGATTACAGGATGGAAGAAACGTTTAACGGCAAGGTCGATCACATCTAGTTCATTATATTGCCTCAAATGCCCAAAGACTTCCAACCACCACATCTTCTACACTGGTTAGAAAACTCACGGTTCCTCTTGGTCAGACAGAAGTTGATCTGTGTGCTCGGCGACCTGCCAGATTCATTTCCCTCACAATAAGGCACCATTTGGCTCGGCAAAAGTGTTGTCTTGTTCACGGTGACTGGACCAAGGAACAGTGGAGTAGTGTCTTGTTCATGAATGAGTTACGGTTTAGCCTGGAGAGTTTTTCTCTCAGTCGGTTCATTTGATGTGCCCCTGGAACATGTTATTTTGTGGAAAGGTATAGCGGCTTCAGTGTTCTCCTCTGGGGAGGTATTATGTTAGAGTACTTACCGCAATGCATGTGTTCCTTATATATATTGTGATTGCTGCTATTTATAGGGATGACATCCTGCGACAATATGTGCGGCTTTTTCGTCGTGCAAATGGACTTTAGTTTCCTTGCGACATGAGGCCATCATACATCTAGATAGGCCAGCTCGCTCCTCAAACTTAAATCCAATTGAACATGCATGATGCCGAAAGATAACAACACTAACACCGCCACTGCAGATCATTGCTGACCTTCACCCGACACTCGTTCAGTGATGGGGTGCATTACCGCAATCCATACTGGGCGGTCTGATCCACAGTAATGGCGAACCGTTGTGCATTCTGTATTGCCATGCTTATTGACATTTGACGCGAAGCTTTGCGGAACCACCCCGTAATGGCCCGTGAATTTTAACACCGCACGAGACTCATCGAGAAATTACTCCGTGGGCAGCAGAAATCCGAAATCTCTGAATGGTGCGATTGGCTTACACAATCATACACTGATCAGCCAAAACATATGACCACCTACTTATTAGCATATTGGTCCACCTTTTGAACGCAATACAGCACTAATTCGGCGTAGCATGGATTCTACAAATCCTGGGTAGGCTTTCAGGTGTATCTGACACCAGATTTCTACTCGCAGGTCACGAAATTCCATTAAATTACGAGCTAGCGGTTTGTGGGTGTGGCACCTCTTTACGAGCATCTCGGAAACGGAGAGGCTGGTTGGCTGCCCGCATGCTGCTGTAGTGAGCATCTGCGGAAAGTGTTTGAAGGACGGCGAAACCACGAGTAGGCGATAATGTTGTGAACACCTACACATCACAGAACGTGGAGGTCGGAGGCTTGCCTGCTCTGTAAAGCAGGATAGGGAGTGATCTGTGGCAGAATCGCGATTCTTATGCTCTGAAACACTTCTGTCAGATCTGCCACAGATCACCTCCTATCCTGCTTTATATAGTGGGCAGTCCTCCGACCTCTAAGTTCTGTGATGTGGCGTGGGTGTCCACCACATTGTCGCCTACTCGTGGTCTCACCGTCCTTCAAACATTTCCATAGATGCTCACTACAGTAACACGCGAACAGCCGACCAGCCTTTCCGTTTCCGATATGCTTGTTCCCAGGCGCCGCGCCCACAAACCGCTGGTCCGTAATTTAATGGAATTTCGTGACCTGTGCGTAGAAATCTGGTGTCAGATACATCTGGAAGCATACCAAGGACTTGTAGAATCCATGTTACGCCGAATCGCTGCTGTATTGTGTTCGAAAGGTGGACCAATATGCTAGTATGTAGGTGGTCATAATGTTTTGGCAGATCAATGTAAGTGTGTCTTATAATCACTAAACAAAAACGAGCATTAAGAAGTTGGGAACTGTGAAATAGCTCTCCGAATCTACGAACCAGGAGAGTCCAGTTCTCGTTGATTCAGGTGAGGCATTCGGATGCGGATAGTGGTAGCATTTGGTAGCTGATTCTGGGGCCCCGTGTGTTGTGCGGTGCGTGCCTACTTCTGCCTCCAAGAGACGGACTACATGCGCAGGCCACGGAAAAATTTGCTGCCTAAATTCACGCGGTCGCAATTGGCGCCCAGAGCAAAGATCGGTAAAAGCAATGTTCATCCTGTCATCTGAATATCACATATTTTCTTGCCCAGTAACAAACCTGGGATAGTGACCTATATGACTGTGCTTTAGTTGGGATAGTTACAGTTTGATTATGGCACATTTATTTCTTGTTTATTGGTTTACAATCTGTTTTTATGAAGAATTGTCAGTGAGGTAATGTTAATGTTTTAATAAGATTTTATTAATGTTCGTAAGTCTGATCCTATAATTTCAGATATATCCGTTATATACTACAATCGAGAGGTTAGGTGGCTGAAGAGTTAGTAAGAAGAGAACATAATAGAGTAGAAAAAACAACAAACAGTTTAGTAGGCAACACATGGTTGGAACAAAGAATAATGTAAATGGAAATTTCTGTGGTAAGGAACCGAAGTGAGAGAGGATCTTCTTTTACACCACGTTATCGCAATATTACGGGTTAGCAGCCTGAAAGAGTTTTTCTCCACATTTCCCAATCTACAGTGTCCTCGTCTTATAGTCATTTGTTCACGAGGTCATTTTCACCTTATCGTTTGTCTTCCTCTGAATCTCTTTCCTCCCGCAGGCATCTTCGACGCTATCCTGATTGGCTCTTCCTCACCTCTTCGCATGACATGACCGTACCACCTCAATCTTCTCTTTCTGATGACTTCACTAATACTAGCCACTCCAGCTATTTTTCCATCTCTTCATTTTGAAGTCTGTCCCTCAGTGAATTTTATTTTTAATGGCATTGCCGTGTTAGCCATTCAGCCAGTTCAATGTGTTTGTTTGTTTTACAATGTACAGATTTCTTATAAATATGATTATTTTCTCTAATGTGTAAGGACGACACAAGACGAACACAACACTTAATTAAAAACACCCATGCCCTAGGCCGGACTCTAACCGGCGACCCCTGCAACGAGAAGCAAGCACGCTACCCTTACGCTGGGTTGGCTCTCCAGAAGTGCTTCCTCTGCTTTGCATAAAGCCCACGTTTCTGATCCATAAAGGATAACTGGTCTTACCATGGTCGTATACACTTTGAGTTTTTAGGCATCCTCTTATCACATATCACTTCAGCAACTCCACTTACTCCATCCAGCTTCTACTCTGGCTCTCACTTCTGGTTCACAGCCACTTTTTGCACTTATTATTCTATTTATATGTATCTATTTGGGTCAGCTTCATTCTCCTGGTGTCCTCAATGATAATTTCACATGTTTGCTGCTAACCAGCACTTTGGTCTTCTTTGTGTTGATCTCAGCGGTAACAGGTAGAGATCCTCTTTTGAGGCAGCTCTAATGGAGGGTGTGTGGACTCTGCCAACGCGATTCCCAGAGCACACTGACGCGGTGTGTAATATCTGGTAAAGGGTCCCAGCTGAGAGTTGAGTGAAGTTCCCAACGCTATCTGCGGCGGAGAAGATGAACTACGGTACGACGCAGATAGCGGAAGAAGCAATTCGTAGTGTCTGATCTACAGAGAAATGGCTACAAAGGCATCGTTTCCCCATTTTAAGCGCGGCCTTATTGTGACCTGGCATTAGGTATAAAATGCTTGGCGTCAGCAAGGGCATGCGGCCGTAAAATCATAGCTCCAAATCTGACCGTGCCAATTATGAGAAATGAGGGTAATATACAATAATATACAGGGATGGACCCGTCAGTATGGCTGCGTGCGTTTAAGAGCCACGCGCTATATTGGTGGATACAACGGACCCGGGTTCTTCGTATCGGCTGTACTGGATACGGTTTTTAGACGATTTTCCGCCGTCACCTAGGCGAATGCTAAAATGGTTCGCAATTTCCGCATCCCATAAACAAAAATACACCTCTCATACAGAACACACACGTTTCGCAGATAGATGGCAGCACTTAAGCTACTTTCATTACAATAGGTTCCTTCCCCCGTTCTGCAAGATCACCAATCCGTCACTGAAGCAGGCGTGGAGTTTAAGCTACATATCCTGAGAAGTTCATGTCGATTAGTAATCATCACTTTAAGAGCCCTTATCAGTTATTTATTAAAATTCACTGATAAGAGAAAAATGACATAAAAAGATAGGAGTGCTGAAGTTATAAAAGTTTTAAAAACGGGAAAATATTAAGCAGCTGGCTTAGTGATATGCTTAGGAAAAGTCATGCTTGGGCCATAAGGAAAATTCAAACCAGTTTTTTGTGTTAAATTAGGAATGAGCATAGCAGGAAATCAGGAATAAATGCCGACAATGTTTTGAGGGAGCTGGCTGGTTGGAAAAAGAAAAAAAAATCATAACCGTTTTGATATTTTAATGCGTATGAACTCTCGGAGATATCAAAAGATGATTCGGTCTTCAAATGGTAGAAACTCAATTTGCCAATTATTTCGTGCAACTCGAATGACGGAGCACACCTAAGTCAAAAGAAGTTATTCCATGGGTGAAGATCACGTTTAGTCTCATAAAAAGTACCAAACCTGATGGATTCGAACCAAGGGCCCTGTTGCCTTGTAATTTCGAAGCGGGATAACAAGGGGAAATACCAGAAGAAGAGGTTACCATTTTGTTATTTGGAATTATCCGAAAAGGAAATCTGAAAAGATTCCAAGGATATCTAGAGACCGTCACACACAGAATTACTTCTCCCTGCCGTGTGGATTACAATTTCAAATATTAAACAATCGTTTCTCCAATGCCGTGATGGTGTCCGAGGTTTGTTGGTTTGATCACTGGCGAAGAAAGAAATATTCATCATCAAGACTTGGCCGACAGGGTATGAGATGTAATGGTGCACAATTTCTAATCACCAGATTGTGCACCAATGACCTGGGTTAATTCCCAAATCTGTCCGCAGTTCGTACGGAGTGAAGGCATGTGCACTATTGATGGTGTTTGTCCATCCGATGGAGACGTTAGTTCTATTGGCCTGAGTTATCTTCTGAAGAGTAGGCCTGATTGGGCCGGCACCAGGTTTCATCCTCTACCTTCTTTCAACTAACGCAGACAACATTCTACACTGAACTCACACACCATCACAGCCCTACACAATTGCAACAACACTCAGGAACATTTTCCAGTTCATCTTCCCAGACATTACCATGAAGGGGTAAACATTCCCATGGTAACCGCCTACGCTCGACATGGGCAGGGCATTCATAAGAAGAAGTTTCCCCATGCGAAGTTTTGTCCCTGGTGCAGATATATAGAGGTTGTCAGGCATCTGCTTCCTCTTGCCTTGGAGTATTAGTAGATACCTTCCGACGTATGTCTGTGGCAGGCAGTATCCCGACCTTTGCCACATTGGGCATCATGAGATGCGTTGTCAAGTTCCGCGGAGAGCAACATCAATTGTCATAGCATGACTTGATTATTATTATCGTACCGGTCAGGCGTACTCTGCTGCAGAGTAGTACAGTGCTAAAACAGAAATGTAGAGAACGCTAACTGTCTATTTTTTGAAAATGATTTTAAACTGATTATTGATACACATTATTCATCGGATAATATTTATTTTTTGACGAAAATGCTTATTTTACGTAAAATTCAACGTTAAAATTTAGATTATTTAAAAGCCCGTTTAAACCCTCCTTTGCAGCATGGCACGGACCAACGACACTCATGACGTCACTTGCCAGCAAGCGCTCTAGTTAGATAAGTAACGTCTTGTTTGTTTCTTTGAATTTGTGCATAAATTGTTGGAAATATGGTTTATAAATAGTGTACAGTGCACAAATCTACATCCACAACAATAAAAAATTCCCTAAAAACTCTAAGTGTTCCCACAATAGGTGAAATAGGAAAAAATGCCGCTGCAAGTTGCTCGTAGAAACCCCGACGGTATTGCGACAAAGTCACTTATCATTTTCTGTAAATCTTATTTACACTGTAATTTCGTGGAGTTAAATTTAATACTTTGTAAAAGGCGAGTATCAGTAAGGTTAGGATCCTTAGGATCGATCCTCGCTTCGGAATATGTTTTATTTGTTTTCTTTGGATACTAGTTGCTGGTGGTTGCATCACAAATTAATTTGTATTTTTTTCCGAAGGATTCACAACTGTTTAGATATAAGCGAATTACAAACATTTGAAACATAACCGAAGAAGACCTTAAATAGGAAATTGGACGTTAGTTGCACACTGAAAAAGTTTTTTTTAAAAGAGCTGAAAATTATTTGCACATTAAAAGTAAATACCACCTATACGGACGCAATTATGTCAGAAAGGTAACCTGCAGTTGTCTCGTCACGTAATTTCAACAAAAGGAATTTAAAGCGTTTCGGAACTGTTGCAAGATTAGCGTGAAATTTATGCAAGTGATATATTTTTTAAAACAAATTCCGTTATTCGCCACCTCGCGCCTGTATTTTTTGCATGATAAAGTATCTCTCGTATGTTTAAAAATTAAAAGAGGAAGGATATCTTTTCATTAAAGTTTTCTTGTGTAGCAGCAATTTATGTTTCAAATGCTTGAATGACGCTTAACAATAAAAAATTTATGAATTCTTCGAATAAATACATGATTCTGTAGTGCAACAAACAGCAAACAGAAAAAAAATTGTATACACACAAAAAAAACATCCCAACCAAGGTTCCCACCTAGGACATTCTCAATTCCTTTAGCTCTTTAATCACGAAGCAACCCAAACACTACTTTTTGTTTCTTTTCTTTACGTTAATAGTGAACCCTTAAACATCATAGTTCCTTGGTGGTAGATGAAGTGAAGCGTGGTCGGTAAATAAATATATAGTAAATTCAGTTTCGTTGACAAAAAACTTTATCATTTATCTATAACCTTTTATCTGCAACTAAGAAAAATGGGCCACAACATCCAGTTATTTAACTGTTGTGTTTACCTTATACCTACATTATAGCTTGCATTTTTCTCCTCAATATCTCCTAAAACTAATTTAATTTATAGTTTTAGTCATTCTTACGAACGTTTTCTGTTAATCTCTAACTTTTAATTTAAATTTCTCAAATTGAAGTTGTTACATTTTTAAGCTCTACAGAATAAAAGTCGTGGATTGTTTCCGTAGTAGCCCAACAAATAAGGCGAGTATTTTCGATATTTTTTCAGCTGTAGGCTTTAACGAATTATTCTCCATTTTTTATTCAAAACGAAATGTCATTAATAACAAGAAATAAACAGCAACAAACAATAAAAATGGTTGAAAACTTGGATAATAGGAAACTCTCCATTCGCAGCCGCAGCGTTTACAGCCAGGTGACGTCACTAAAGAGGCCCCCAATACTGGACCGCTTTCTGTCACGTGGCCAAAGGTAAGAACAATCTCATTTTTTTAAAAAATAATCTATATTTCTTTTCAAAACTGAAAAAATGGCTTCCCGAAGCATTAATCTACGAGAATGACTACAATTTGTAATATGTTTTCAGTACATTCAAATAACATATTCCACAGCTTGTTCAGGTCAAGTTGCTTAAGATATTATTACGTATGGATACTTTCATCTTTGCAGCAGTGGTCTCTGAAAGTGAGACCTCTAATAAGAATCGCACCAAGGTATTTTGATTTATTGCTGTGTTGAACTGTCGTTCCTTTGAGGTTACGTCAGTTTTCGTTTAACATTTTTTACGCAGATGAAATGTGCAGACATCAGTTTTTATCCAGTTTGTGACAGATGTACATCGTCGTACGGTATTTAAATAATATTTTAGGTTGAGTCTGTAAAAGACTGAGCATGTACCGAATGGTTTAAAAATAAGAAAAGAGAAACGTATTTGGCCTCAATGTTAGACTAATCACATGAGAAATGTTTTTGTTAGGCTAAAAGAAGATGATTGTGTTCCTCTGTACCACAGACGTATTCCTTTTCTCGACTCATAGGCACTGGAGGGTGGGTGGCATGTTCAGCGTCAGGCTCCGGTTGTGTCACCTTACCGGACGAGCGGTCTAGTGGCTCAGTGGTTAATGTGTCTGACTGGGGACTGAAAGGTCCTCGGAACGAATCGCTGTCTCGGAAGAAATTTTCACACTATCACCTCTGGTACAGCTTTCTTTGTAATCTGAAGTACGCCAGAACGCTTCCGTGGTTCGGATTCCGTGTAAAAGACTTGGTCCCAAACACCCGGTAGGATTACCGGGTTTGGGAAGGCGGCTACGATAGGAGCGTACTGCGCAGCCGGCAAGAATCGCTGTCACCACGTCATTACGACAACCCGGAATTACTTTACTTTACATTACCAGAGGAGTTTCTTCCTTGGTATTCATTGGACAAGAGGCTGAGTGGCCGTTCCGGGCGTTCACATCCAGTATCATCGGTAAGGGAGCGTCAATAAACCACGTAGCTTCATTTTGGCCTCCTGTGTATCCCCCCCCCCCGTCTCGTGGCACGTAGCATTTTCCTCCATTGATTCCAGAAGACATTTTTTACTGTTTTATCTTTTCAAACTATCGAAAATTACATACCGAGATAATTAAATGACGGAAATAAATATTTAGATGCTGTTGTGTGTTCTGCACCTTATTTTAACAGTAACAAATAATATGAATGAAAAGCTACCTGGCGTAGCGCGAAACCCCCTCCCCCTCACGTAGCCTTCTTGCCAACTCCTTCCTCCCTTAGACCGAGCCACGTAGTTTATGGACGCTCCCTAAACAACCGTGCTCGCCCAGGCCGTAGTCAGACATTCTAACGATTGACCTACGCGGCCCGTCTTTAGAAAAGAAAATTGTTTGTAAATAAGCTACCAGGTCTTAGGAGAGGTTATTCGTGAGAATCTCATTGGGCTATTGTTATTTCAAACAAATTGAAGAAGACGGCCAGGTCTCCAAAGCAATTATCATACTGAGCCATAGAATGGCGATGAATAGGATTGAAATCATTGGGGCGAAACAGGATATTTTCCGATGGACGACGAGATTGTTAAGAGGGAGGAAACAAGGAGTCAGAGCAGGAAATATAATACCAGTGGAAGTGAAATCAGGAGTGTCGCAGGATAATGTATCCGAACCATTATTGCTCTTTATTTTGTAGTTGTTGAGGGTTTCCAATTAGAAGTTATTTGAAGATGCCATAACATTCTGTGACAATCATCATCAGTACTAATATAAGGCTAAGCTTCATAATCGTGCAGCCATGTCTGTAACAGTGACATCACGCAACTGAATTGCAGAACCACTGGTAGAAAAGTTTGAATTGTGTTTAAAGTAACATATTAATTATTAATTCCTTTTTATTTATTTATATTCGTTCGATGTAGATGGTTTCGTTAAATTGTTTGCATATAGATATATAAGATACAAGATTTAATTTTCGAACAGCAATGTTAGCGGAAGTTTTGCTCAGACTGAAATTTAGCCTGATTCATAATGACAGCAGATTTTTGCCGTTTAAGCAGGGGGTACGAGTAATTTAAGCTTCTTTTTCCCTCAATAATTTGTTTTTATGAGTGCCATGTTACTGAAAACATTACTTCATGGGGGTCAAAGTAGCTCCACATTTATCGCGATCAGGGTTAAAACCAATATTACGAGGCGTAAGGTAAGGTATTAAAATTTAGTTCTAATTTTCTTCGCTTTAACAGACGTCATATTGCTGAGGTCATTATTTAGTTTGTGATTAGATTGAAATACTACCTGGACCAGGACGACAACTGAAACTTCTGTTACAGCTTAAGGCACGAGAATTATTTTGATCGTTATTTTATAACAATTCTATTTAGTTTAGCAACTGCGAACTAATCACAACAGAAAAGACCATTCCGTTAAATCCGTCATTTTTGACGGTATTTATGGCTAGTATTATAACGAAATCGTTTATAACTGCAGAGGGGCCTGGTAACTAAGAATATGCTTAGTTCTGTAATTCAGCATGGTATAAATACCAAAAAGAATCAGCTTATTAAGTAAACAGACAGAAATGCGCCCGCACCACATGCAAATATATATGTATATATTACTCGCTGTCCTGTAAACATGCGTGTGTAAATAATCAATATAGTGTTTCTAATCTTTCTCTATTGCGTGCTTTGGTGATCTGAATCATCGTTTTTCGTCTGTTTTATCGTAATATGTTGGCCTACTGTTTCATGTTGTTATTAATGCTAACTTCTTTCTATTCAGTTCCGGAAACGATACAGAATGCACGTTACGAAGTTTCGATTCTTCAGCACATTTTTACTATAATTACATTATTCAATATTTTGTATTAAAAGGTTTTTAATTTAATAATTAGTAATCAATATTGCGTTATATATATATATATATATATAATGTAAGGGCCCGCACCACAGTTATAGCCTAGGTGCCTACAGAACCTAAAGGGCCAGCACATTTTTAAGCATATAAAAAAATTAAACATATAAACTTGTATCAAATAGGCTAAACATTTAACAAAAACGTTACAATGAAACATTTTGATTATGAATGAGATTTATTGATCCAAAATGCGGCCCTGTGTATGATTATGATGTGAAGGTGGAATGGTTGGTTGCAAGCTTAAAAATGTAAATATTTTGAATTGTAAAATGAAACACAGCCAACCTGTTGCAATATTCATTGAATTTATTGTTCACCGGTTTCGACCCGCCTTAAGGGAGTCTTCTTCAGAACTTGTTAAAAAGTATTACATAAATCTAAAAACTCTTCTCAATAAAATAGTACATTTTGTACTAAAGTCACACATTAAAATATATTTTTTTATGGCTATCCATCCGGCAGCCAACGTGTATCACAGAGCCAGCGTCACATCTCATGTTGGCTGTGTTTCATTTTACAATTGAAGAAATACCGTTGCTGTTGATGCCGCCATGCTCAAGATTTTGTAAATATTTTGGTCAGTTGTTTGATACTAAGATTAGATGAGCATTATACATTGAAGAAGTATTACGGCAAGTTTCTGCATCTAGTAAAGAGGATAACAAAGGAAATAAGAGATCTGATATATGAAGCCTTGGCCGGGTCAATGCTTGCATGTGGATGGGTTACCTGCTTACAACATTATTGGTACCAAATAGAGGAGTTTGAACAGATGCAAAGTAGCAGGATAGCTAATTATGTCTGTGTAAATTAACTTTGAACACTTTTGGCAAGTGATAGGATAAAGAAGGTAAGCTGAAAGTAATTTGAAAATAAGTGGGCAAAGAAATTTGTTAATATACAGTATATTAGACATATGTTAGAAATTGGTTGAGTTAGAATTTGCATGTAGAAGGGAAGAGAGGACCATGACCATAAATAAATTAACATTTGATCTGAGGCATAAGAAGGTGGAAAAGTATTTATTAGAATGTAAGGGAGTCAGTTATCAGTATAGATTATCGAGGGACGATATTAAATAACTTAAAGATGCGCGTATGACATTAATAGTTCTAGGGCGGAAATAGCCATTAAGACATAATTTTCCTCGAAATTAATAATACTTATTATTCAATAATAATACATAAGCTGTCTTTTTTCTAGAGAAGGGCAAAGTGTATGGTCATTAAAACTGGCAAAAATATTTTGCACTACTTATTTGTTGTATTAAAAAATAATTCCATACAATCATAAACATTATAGATTAAAACAAAAGAAAACTGTAATAATTATCTCATTTTCTTTGTTTATTTGAAAATTAATGAAAAATTATTACATTATTTGTAGATTTATTTTGTGGTTAGAAACATAGTTTCCCCGATTGTGAAATTTTAGAAATAATGAAAAATAAATATATGTTGTTTATTATAAAATTAAATTGAATGTTAGCTCAAAATTCTGAAACAGGAGTACGTAAACAACTTCCGAAAACTGAGATGGATGGATATGAAATTTAAAGGAAACTTTGGTCCTTAAAGATAATTCCATAAAATCATAAGCATTACGAATTGAAACAAAATAAAACTATAATAATTAGGTAACATCTTGAATTTTTTGCTTATTTTAATTAATATTCATTTATAATGACATATGGTTATTCTGTGTAGATATTTTGTAAATGTTCTACTTGTAAGTCTACGGTAAGTTGAAGGGAGCATATCAACTTGTGTCGCACTTGTTTGCTGGAGTACTGGTGTGCATGGTAATGTCGACTGGACTGCCTCACTAACCCAGAATGGGCCTGCGGAGCCGGTTCACTCACAACCTACATCCCAAAACACACCACGCGCCTCGCAGCCAGAGCTGTGTTTACATATTAAGTATAGGATCATTGCGTTGTAAAAATCCACAATGTAGCAGGTAGATGAAACTAATAAGATACAGTTACATATAAACTACCAGTAATGACATCATAATACATAAAACCGGAAACAAGGATTACACTTTTATAAAATACAGGTGAGCATTATAGATCAAAGTAGGAATAAAACATACATCGAAAGCGCAAGCAAATTAAAAAAAAAAAAATTAAACATGTATCAAATAGGCTAAACAATTAACAAAAAAGTTACAGAGAAACATATTGATTATGAATGTAGTTTACTGATTCATTAGGTGTTCCAGGAAATCGTATTGGCGTTTTCATAGATTGGACCAGGTGGTTGTTTCTCTTTACCGTCATGGGAATATATACTATCTTTAGATCTCATACCCATGAGTGGAAGACTGAAGCTTGTAGTTAAACTACTAATCAATTGCACGGAATAATTATGCGTGATCAATTATCCGAACCAAAAGTACCTTCATCTACAAATACCCACATTGCGGGATAAGTTACACGGTCTGAAATGTTGCAGAGGAGGACAGCTTAATTTGTCTGGAAATTACAGCAAGGTGTTTTTTTTTTTTTTTTTAAATGGTATTTGGCTTCATAGGCCATACAGCCAGCTGAAGTATAAGTTTAGTTCATCCAGTGCTTTCAGTTTCTCTATGTGTATATTGTCTTTCAAGTAATTCTAGACACTCCACTGGACGGACATGACAAGCACACTCACATACAACACTTAAACAACCATACCCTCGGCCGGACTCAAACCGGCGACATTCGGCACATGGGGAAATTATTATAGCCCCTATGCTACTGAGGCCGGCTACAGCAAGGTTGTGTGCCATTGAAAGAGAGGAGAAGGGGAAGAGATTTCCGGGAGTGTATCTAAGCAAACTTTGTCGATGAGCCTGGATGGATATTGGTAGAAGAATTAGTCGTAGTACGTATAAGGAAAAAGGTAACAATAACCACAAACTAGCATTTGATTTCGGCAATAAGGGAGTGGAAAAATGTTGTTTTTTTTTGTAGAAAGCATTATCGGCGTATCTTCTTATGAACGCTTTGTCCGAGCGTATGTGGTTACCATGATGAATGTTTATGCCTCCGTGGTAAGTCTGCCAAGATGAACGTGGGTGGTTACCCCAATGTTACTGTCGTAAGTGTGTGAGTTCAGTGTTCTTATGGAGTGGTGTAGCATAGGGAAATACAACAAAAACTATTATAGCAATTATGATAGACAAGAAATTTAGCAGTCTGGTATATGTAAAGGGACGGATGTTGACAGTAGACATGAAATGAGAGGGGGCAAACCTTGTCTCCGAAAAGAAGAAAAAGATTAATCTGACAAGTTCTATGAGGACCAGCGGGAAACGTATGATACTGAAAATAAAAATAATTACACAATAGCCTCTAGAGACTTAAATTTAAAGGTAGATTAAAACCCGATTTGAGGATGTGTTGGTAACCAAGGTGACGATACTGAACTAGAACTTCGAAAATTCACCACTTTCAACAACAATTCTGGGCAGAGGTGAGTGAGAGTAACGCAAGGGCCTTACATTTTTGAGGATGCGGGTTCGATTTCTGTCTGGCCATCCAGCCTTCGGTTTCCTTGGTTCCACGAAATCACTCCAGGCCAACGCCGGGATTGTTCCTTTTAAATTTATCGGATTCTTTCCCGTTCCTTGACCCCGGTCCTTCCCAACCTCTAATGACTTTCATGTCGAGCCGTAGAGACCAAAGCAAAAAACAAAACTTTCAATAATATGAAAGTGACATTCATTTTCTTCAGAATATAATTAAACACCGGGACAGCCAGGCGACTTAGAAGTATAATGTACTACATAAATGTGAACAAAACTCTAGCTAACGTTTACCCTGGAACATAGATGTTAAATCAGATCATTTTCTGGTTCTAAATTATTATTTATTTTAAATGCGATGGAGCTAACGCTCCGGTAGCAAATCCTCTAGTCGTCTAATTATCCATATAAATATACAATTTTCTTTTACAATTGGAGTGTTAAATTCCTTCCCCATTTACTTTTCCGATTTACAAATTTTGATTTTAAATTACGTAAGCGTTTTTGGTAAATTATTCATCACTTCATTTGGTAATTTATTCCAATTCCTGACACCCTTACCAACAAAAGAAAATTTTTCCACACTCTTATGCATGAAATCGACAGCCAGTTTGTGGTCATGGTCGCCTTTACACTTCCATGCACTATTACAAATTCTTTGACCAATATCCCTCCAAGCCCCATCACCAACATATGCCCTGTACCTCAAGGAAGTGTGATAGTACCACTTCTTTTCTTAATTTTTATAAATGATCTCGGAGACAAAGTGAAAAGCCTTTTTAGATTGTTTGCTGATGATGCGGTTATTTATAAGGAAGTAAGGAATTTGGCCGATTGTTTAGCAATTCAGCGTGATCTGGATGCTATTTTGGCATGGTGCGTTGAGTGGCAACTCACACTAAATTGTAAAAAGTGTAAGACAATGAGCATAACTAACAAAAAGAATCCGATTGTTCAGAAATACTAGGTAAACAGTTCAGTTATTGATATGGTCGATTCTATGAAATATTTGGGAGTAACAGTACAAAGGAACATGAAATGGGACTTACATATTAATACGTTGGTAGGTAGAGCTAATTCTAGGCTGCGGTTCCTAGGTCGAATTTTGAAAAATTGTAATAAACAAACAAAGGAGATAGCGTACAAATCTCTTGTGCGTCCACATTTGGACTATTGTTGTGTCATCTGGGATCCGTTTCGTTAGGGGCTGATTGAGAGTACAGAGAAGAATGCGTTACAGAACTGATTAGTAGACTAGGCTGGGAGTCTCTGGTAGATAGACGACGCACGTTTCGTATAAACTTATTGGTAAACATGCGTACTCCCACATTCACTTACGAGTGTAGTGAAATACTTCGTCCACCAACCTATTTGGGTCGGAATGACAGGAAAGATAAAATTAGAGAAATAAGGTGCCGCAATGATTCTTATATGAATTCTTTTTTTCCTCGTACCATTAGGGATTGGAATGCACAACAAAGAGATTAGGTTTGGTGCTGAGCACACTCTGCCACCCACAGTTTTGTGAATTACAGAGTATATATATAGATATGTACATATGTACATTCCCAGCACTCTCTTCACCCTCCTCCTTTCCTTAAATGACTCCCAATCCAGCTCCTTTATCATATCAGTTACTGACTGGGTCCTGCGATAATTTATACAAACAAATCTAGCTGCTCTCTTTTGCACAACTTCCAACTGCTGTATTTGATAACCAAACTTTGATCGCAAACTACACCACCATATTCAAGCATTGGTCTGACCAAAGTTCTGTAACCAAATTCCCTAACTTCTCTGGTACTTCGTCTTATCACCCTCTCCAGTAAATGAAAATAAAACTAGAACCCTGTGGCCTTACATTAAAAGTATTAAGGACATGAAGCCGAAGCATGAAGAAGCCTGCAAAACACATTCATTGATAGAGGAGATCCCTTGTGGTTTGCCTCGGTCGTCATTATCCGAGAACTCACCGGCATGTATGGAATATTTCCTAGCAGGGAGTTGGGCTCTCATAAAGAGATGAAATCTACCTAACATTTCTGAGTAAGTACTGCACTGCGACCATAGCAGTCCTGATCTTATATTGCCAATTCATCAAAAAAGGTCGGCGAATTTGATTTTGGTGGGATATTCCATTACATTCATCGAATATTTTCTTAACGGAAGTGAGCAGGAATGTTTTGACACTATTTTTTTCCCTTGTAGCTTTACGCCTCGTCGATTTCGAGGTCATTAGAGGTGGGATGGGATGGGCACAAGTAGCTGGAAGGAATTCGGCCATGGCCTTTTTGAAGGAAGCATCCCGGCGTTCGCCTGGAATGATTTGGGGATACCATGAAAAACTCAAATCTGGATGCCCGGACGGTGATTCGAACCGGCGTCCTCCCAAATGCGAGGCCAGAGCGTTAATCGCTCATTTACCACTCTCGGTTTTTTACGCTAAGCTGAATGTGATCGATAGCCACTGGCTGAATTAATTTGACGTTTTTGTAATCTGAATTCCTCTATTCTTGTTAGATCAAGTAACGCTAGAGGGAGATTTTTAATTTCTTGTAATCTGATGTGTTAAAAATTATTTTTGTAACTTCTGGTATTCCATGACCATGTTTATCTCCTTTGGGTTGTGTGAAAATTTTCTGTTGGGATGAGAAAGGAAATTCGCGTAATCTAAAATGATCTGATAATAATAATTTCCTGTGGTCGTAATGACCTGGTGTCAGGGTTTCTATTGGCTGCGCTTTCCTCCCCTGTCGTAGCAGCCTTAACCTAACGCGGTAGTCCTACCAGGTATAGGGTACCTACAGTTTAACGTAGAATCCGAACCACGGAAGCGTTCTAGCGTACTTCACATTATACAGCAAGCCGAGCCAGAAGTAAAAGTCGGGTTAAGGGCATATGAAAATC
This sequence comes from Vandiemenella viatica, assembly GCA_031002005.1. Classification (NCBI taxonomy): domain Eukaryota; kingdom Metazoa; phylum Arthropoda; class Insecta; order Orthoptera; family Morabidae; genus Vandiemenella; species Vandiemenella viatica. Next base: position 46,015,505 of record JARYHS010013631.1, read on the forward strand.
CCCACCGAGACGTGGATTCGAAGCGGGTACCTTTAGATCTCCAGAAATCTTAACCATTGAGCCACCCTATCTGTGTTATACACAGAAAGCTGCCTAGGACTTATTGCTATCGTGATTAATCGTGGATGTGAATGCATATTATGTACGCATCGGACGTTCAAATAATTACATTTGGGGGGCGGGATTCAGCTGTAGTGGGTTGAGGTGAATATCGCGATTAGAGGACAGGCGACGATGTATGGTGGCACTTTGAGCTGTAGTGTGCGAGGACGCATTGGTTGACCTTGTGTGCAGAGTGTTGCCGGATGAGTATGTAAACATCACCAGCCACCTGGTCGGCGGTACCGCTATGAGTAATCTCTGGCAGCCTCTTGGCTCCTGCGCACACAACGAGCTCATTACTCGGCAATTTCGCGTTCCATTTCCCTCGTTCCGCTACGCTGTGTGTGTCTGCAAACGTAAGTGTACACGAAAAGATCAGCTGTACCAAGAACTGCGTGAGCGGCCACAATATCGGATAGCGTTTCCTTACATCTTTTCATCAGAAATATCCTTGTTTTTCTTTACCGTGTTACTCATTTTTGACGTGGTGGTCATTTGAGAGGATTTGGCACAAGTAACAGGAAAGAATTCAGCCATAGCCTGTCGAAAGAACCCTCCCGGCATTCGCCTGGAGTGAGTTGTGGATCTTATATATATATATAAACAGTCCAGTCACATTAATGTGACCACCACCTAATTTCGACGTCAACGTGAAATAACCAATCACAGAAGGCAGGTGGCAGCACATTACAGTGGAGTGTATATAAAGGATGTCCTAGGGCATCGGAAAGCATTTCAATTGTTGGCGTAATGCAGAAACGTAACGATTTATCCGACGTCCAAAAGGACATGATTATTGGCTTTCGGGCCAAAGCATTTCGGAAACGGCTAATTTTGTGAACTGTTCAAGTGCCGCCGTGGTCAAAGTATACCACGCATGGCAAAATAGCACTATTCAAAATCAGCGGTGTGGAACATGTGGTGCACCACGGGCTATAGATGAAAGAGGCGAACGAAGGCTACGGAGATGCGTTCGGGCAAATAGACGTGCAATTGTTGAGCAACTAGCCGTACAGATGAACCAAGGGGCTACCAAGAGTGTATCCTCAACAACGGTTCAGCGAACGTTGCTGCGCATGGGCCTCCACTGCAGACGCCTGGTTAATGCACCTATGACTACTGCTGTTCATCGGCGACGAAGGCTGGAATTTGCACGCCAGTACCGCAACTGGACGTCCACTGACTGGCGACAGGTGGACGTTGGCGCATACAGCGTGAAACGTCTGAAAGCAAACACCCTGCAACAATTGCCGGAAGGATCCAGGGTGGAGGAGGGAGCATTAAGGTTTGGGAAATGTTTTCCTGACATTCACTGGGTGAACTCATCATTGTCGAAGGCACGATGGATCAGCACAAGTACGTATCTGTCCTTGCGGACCATGTCCACCCCTACATGCGAATAATTTTTCCTCAGAATAATGGCATCTATCAGCAGGACAATGCGAGGTGTCATACAGCTCGCAGTGTATGTGCGTGGTTTGAAGAACACCAGGAAGAGTTTACCTTACTCCCCTGGCCAGCAAACCCACCGGATTTAAACCCAATCGAGAATCTGTGGGACCACCTCCATCGGGTTGTTTGCGCCATGGATCCTCAACCGCGTAATCTAGCGCAGCTGGCCAAGGCACTGGAGTCGGCATGGCTCAACATCCCAATGAACACCTTCAGAAACCTAATTGACTCTCTTCCTGCGCGCCTCGCAGCGGTCCGCTCTGCCAAAGGTGGTTATTCTGGTTTTTGAGAGGTGGTCACATTAATGTGACTGGACTTTATTTATATATATATATTCAAATCTGTCGGAGCAGTCTTCTTCAATTACTTTGTATCAGTACTAGGCTTTGACTATAATTAAATAATCGAGTAATGTCAACGGATATGTTAACTGATCAATAAACGTACCGAAAAGATATTACCAAAATGATTGTACCACATATTGAGACATTAGATTTCAAAGAGAGAATTTAAAGAATTTTTTTTTTTTACTACAGTTGCTATGAAATGATTTACCACATATCATAAAATGTGATTGCTTAAGAATTTTGCGTCTCATATGTCTTGGATGTGATGATTATCTCCTTTAACCGGTGACTCAAGCTTGTTGGCTACCCTGGAGGAAGTAACTCCTCCATGGCAGCTTAGTTTAACGTCTCCATCCCACGGCAGAATCATCATTAACAGTGTTGTGTGCCCTACGAAGAAGTTTTGGATTTAACCCAGGACTTTGGTGCACAATCTGGTGATTAGGAATTGTGCACCACCATCTGTCCTGTCCCACCGGCCAAGTCCTGATGATGAAAATTTCTTTCACCGTCAGGACTTTATGACGAGCTCATTAATTTCGTCATCTTCTAGTAAACCAACTCTTCCACAGTCATTAATTACACAAAATTGATTATCCCTGAAGATGTTACTGATTTGAAGGGATGCTGAGTTCGTGCACTCCTCAACACTGTAATGCACTGAAACTAATTTATCATCGACACTCAAAGTATATCAACCACAATATCGATATTTCACAAGCAAGAACATAAATTCATTCAAATTCTTTACCGACCCTCGGTTAATAGCAAAAATCTGGCTCAAACATAACCACAGCAACTCGGCAGTTCTTTTACCATTTTCTCTTTCTGTACACATTCACTCTTCCGCCCTTATACACACACTCTTTCTTTCTATCCAAAGATATTATTGCTAACTTATTACTACTCCAAAGATTTTAACATATGACGTTTAAACATATTTGAACACACAGATTTAAATGAATAAAAAAGAGATTACAATATTCATTACATAAAATCAACTAAACAAATGACTGATTGCTTGTGATCTTGTCACTACTTGAACCAGCTAACCTCGCGTCAGGTTGCAGACATTTTATATCCAGTAAATTTTCTGCCCAAATTTTATTTTATCATTGCATAATGTTAGAAAGAACTAAAGTTGTGTGCAGTAGTTATGAGGGTATGACAGATCAACACAGGGACAGAAGGAAAAACGGCTGAAAAGGAAATATACATGCAAGTCAAATATTTTAATTTGAAAGCTTCATTATTGTAGAATTACAGCTACAAGGTTTTTTCATATTTATTCGCTTTTTATCGATTGATTTTAATTAATCAAAAGTGTTAAAATAAAAGGGAACTGTAACTTCGTAAAACACAACGCTATTGGTCGAATCGAATTGTGACGTCAAAATACACATTCATATTGTAAACAAACGCGTTGATACTGTTTTTTTTTTTGTAATTTTGTCGTTGTGTTTAAGCTTTATGGCAGTTTATAAGCATAATTGATGTAATTTTACATTATTACGAGAATACTTATATAATAAATAATGAATGGAAGCGATTTTGTAAAATAATCTCCCAAAAAGGTGTTTTCATGATGACAACGTATTTTGTATCAAATCCTGATTCTAGAGAAGCTGAAGCCGGAGTAGTGAAATCTGCAAGGTAATTAAGTGTTAGATATTTGAATTATTAAGTTTTTTACTCTTTTAGCGCATTAGTTACGTATTAGATACACCTAATGTGAATCAAGGGACACCCCGGAGTAACCGACAATTAAATTTCTCACAATGGGAAATATGCATGTATTGCTTGCTGAAGACTTGAAATGTAAATATCTTGGCATTACATTTGATAACAAGCTTAACTGGGCAGGACACATTGGACAGGTGGTAGGAAAAGGTTTCAAAATCCTGCACTTTTTGGAGAGAGTGATGAGGGGATGCACGAGAGAAGTAAAGGAATTGGGTTACAAAACTTTGGTCAGACCATTGCTCGAATATGGTAGTGTAGTATGGGACCCACATTTTGAGTATCAAATACAGGAGTTGGAGAAGGTGCAAAGAAGGGCTGCTAGATTTGTTTCTGGAAATTATCGCAGAATGCAATCAGTGACATATATGCTAAAGGAGCTGGAATGGGATTCATTGGAAGACAGGAGGAGGATGAGGAGGGTAATGGGAGTGTACAGGGCGTATACTGGCGATGAGGCATGGAAATATATTGCAGTAGGTATGAAAAGTAGTTCATGGAAGGGAAAAGATGACCATGACCACAAGCTGGCACTCGATTTCAGGCACAAGGGTGTGGGAAGATTTTCTTTTTTAGGTAAGGGTGTCAGGGATTGGAATGAGTTACCAAGGGGAATGATGAATAACCTACCGAAAACGTTAAAAGAATTTAAAGTTAAAATTTGTAGAGGGCAAATGTAGGTGAGTGAAGGATAGCAGGAAGTTGGGTGTGTAGGGAAATTGCCACCGGAGCGTGTGCTCCATTGCAATTAAATTAAATTAAATTAAATCCAAATATAGATCTAGTACTATATTAACAGAATGTGTGAGAAAGTTTCAATGCACCCTGGACCAGAGCGACAACTGATAATTTTTGCTACAGGTAAGACACAAGGAATTACAATGCGCGTTGTTTTATTAACATTTTACTAAGTTAATCAATTGAAAAGAAATGACACGCCAAAACATATCGTTCAGGCCGTCTTTTTTGACAAGATTTGAAGCTAGCAACATAACAAAGTAGCAGAAAAGCATTTTCTCAGAAAATCGTTGTTTCGAAATGAAAACACAATCCATCGGTACACCCGTGAATATTTCTCTGCAATCATACGCCAGGAAGTCTAATTTAATTTAGTTAAAACTGAAATGGAGCGCGTGCTCCGGTGGCAATTTCCCTACACACCCATCTCCTCCCTTTCCTGCACCCACCTACATTTGTCCACTATAAATTTCAACTTTAAATTATTTCAACGTTTTTGGAAAAATTATTCATCAATTCTCTTGGTAAATTATTCCAATCCCTGACACCATTACCTAAAAAAGAGAATTTTCCTACATTCTTGTGCCTGAAATCGAGTGCCAGCTTGTGGTCGTGGTCATCTTTTCCCTTCCATGCATTACTTTTAATTCTTACACGTATAAAATTCCATGCCTCATCACAAATATACGTCTTGTACACTCCTATGACCCTCTTCACCCTCCTCTTGTCTTCACATTTTGTAATTAAAAAACATTTTTTTTTTTATGGGAGCATTTGAAGAAACGACGGTACCACAGACATATTATTGTCAATCAGCTCAATCATTAAATTATGTGGCCTCTTAAAGTCATGAGTTTGGGTAGACATATACCCTGCAACATATATCCAGGAGATTGAAATCCGTTTTTAAAATGTCTTATGGTCCCCTTTGTAAGGTTAGTAGTTGTTTTGGATTATTCTTGAATAAGAAATGATTTGAAAAATATACCTATAAACTTATGTAAACTAAGTTATGATTAAAGTTTGAATAGGTAACATAAAATAACAAATCTAACATACCACATTAAACATTATGTACTTACGTTAAAATGATCTTTACGACAGCATAAACAACTGGTTGAAAATTCTTTACATCTTCTCATAGCTATACACCACTTTTTTCTCACATTTACATAAAAATACACTTTATCAAGTGCATTTCTTATCGTATTTTTGCACATAGGTACAATACAGTATTCATAAAATGGTTTTCGACCTCCTTCCATATCGAAATTAGATATAAAAAATAAATCTTTTGAGATATAACACAAATTGGCCGCGTATTAAACGCCGGAATTGGATTGCAGTTTTCTAATATTTTGTATGTTAAATTTTAATATTTTCATCAATATTATATTTTTGCTGTTATATAACAGTGTAAATAATTGATTTAAAATATAAAAAATAATACATGTATGTACTCAATTCATAAGGGCTCCGTTTTTCATTCAGAACATTCGAAACACTTAAAATGGTTCAACATTAACAACTTTGACGGTCAATGAAGTATTCGTTTTCCAGTGAAAAAAAAATGCTATTCTTCCATGAGCTTTACGTAACGATATATCGCACACTGGTGAATACTTGTTTTTAAAACTTGTATTGCGTATATTCTCTCGCGTAGAATTTTTCAAAAATTTAATTACGGTATTCGGTTCTGGGTCAACGCACCACATACAATATTCATATTTGAAGTGAAGGTAAAACTTCTTCCATCTAGGAGACAGTGAATTGACAGCAGCAAGGGCTCATTTTTCCTTTAGGCGCTGAACCCTAAAAACCACCGAATAGCAATATACTTAGTCTTGTCTCGTCGAAGAGAAGCTTACAAGTACTATTAAAGTAAACAGTGTTAAAGCATTATAGAAACTAAGACTAAAAAATAATCGAAATATTTTCAAAGTATTTTATAAATTTTCTTCGGTTGAGTAGTAGAGAAAATGCTTTGCTGATTTATATTAAGGAGTATGAAAATATTGCGAAGTTACACAATATAGTATTGGATGTCCAGTGATTAAAATTTTATGTCATATCTAAAATCGTAGGCATATTTGAAGGAAGCGTTTTACATCAAGAATTAAATAAAAAGAGGCTTTGTGCAAGATGGGAGTCGCATTTGTTGAATGCTGAGCAGAAACAAGTTCGAAAACGAATTTCTTAACAATCACGCCAGAAACGAAACAGCAATCAAAACAGATAGTGGAAACCAGTAATTCTGTATCTGTTTATATATGTAGAGATGAGACACCCATGAGATGATTTGTAATTCATACAATCACCAGAACCTATGCTTATTTCATGATTGAAATCACACGTAGGACCCCCTACTGGCTTTCCGGAAATATCGCAGCTTTACTAGAGTTCCGTCAGTCGTAGTTTTCCGAGGTTCCTGCTACCGTAGCGCTCCCGGGGAGCAATAGCTCTCCGTTGCTCTCCGTCCCTACTGGCTATTTCCCGCTGCACCATTTTTCCCGTCTCTAACCACGTGGAGGAGGAATCTGGCTTCGGTAGCCAAAGCTCAAGAAAGGGATAAAATCGTAGAGATCATGCAAGTAAATGTTGCACAAAGGGGAGATATGGATAGGGAAAGAAGAAATTTGAGGTAGCCAAGCGGGACCACAATGGTGGATCTCAACGCCCATGTGTGGAAATTCAGATTTGAAGAAGCAATGGAACCAGAGGGGCAGAGAAGTCAAAATACTTCACTAAAAAAATTGATGGAATTCTTTAAAATAAATAGCTTTATCACCGGGAATTCCTGGTATAAGAAGAAGGAAATACCTAATATCATTTGGTATAATGCAGTTTGGACATGTTATTGATTCAACGATTTTAGATAGGGAAATGAGGAAAGTTGTCGCGAACATCACAGTTATATCATCTGAAGCAAGTGACAATGACAATGGAATATTAATGGTTGACTGGGTGGGGGCAAGGAGGGGAGGGAAATAAGAAAGGCACAGGTTATGCAGAAAGAAAACTAAATGTGTGAAAGCTGGAGATAGCAATGTTCAGGATGGAATATTAGACAATGATTAGGAAGAATGTGCGAAGGATGGGACGAAGGATAACGAAGGAAAAACGTGAAGTTTTCAAAAAAACACGGCTAGAGGCAGCAGAACAAGCACAAACAGGAGAGAAAGGGAAACACCAGAGTGGAATTTTGTATTTAAAGAAGCAGTGCCAAAGAAAAACAGAAATTTTAGAGAATGGCTCAGGATCAGAGTTGAAGAAGAAGTAAAATTTATAAAGATAGGAAATAGGAAGCCAAATTGACAATACAAGAAGAAAAGAAGTGGTTGCGTAAATGGACAGAACATGTGCAGCAACAAAGTAAAGGCTTGTATTTTCGATGTTGTAGTTGAATATACTAAATCTCTAAAAGTGCTAAATAGTGTTACATGATCTGTAAAAGTGCATAAAGTGCTGTTCCAGACCGCCATTTAAAGAGTGTCACCATAACTGTCAGTACAGATTGTCTATATTATACATACGTATGTAGATAATGATTTGTATTATATTTAATGACTATATTAATACACATGAAAAACCATATATTTACAGATCCTCACCGTAAGGGCGGAATGTATCTGGAGAATAAATAACATTCACCACAACAGTTGCATATTTATTTATAAAAAAATAATTTGACCTATTTTGACGGAGTCTAAGGTGTAAGTAACAACGATTGAAGCAAATACTAAAATGTGGCCAGATGAACCCGGGCAAGTAGGTGGGTGGTGAAAATATCCTCAAGGTACCTAAAATAAATAAAAATATATATGAAATGGCAAATTAGGTGCCTAGCGAATATGCCATTTCAGTTAAATAAATAAATTGCCCAGCAAAACACAACATTATTACTGGATTTCTCATAACAGTCTATCACTGTAACAAGCATGATACGGAGAACTCACAGAAAGGTTTCAAAGGACCTTTAAAACCCACAGCTACTGCATGGGCTTCTTGAAAGCAGACGACCCGTTGGCCAATAACGTTGAGACACTGTGACGGTGTTATCTGGTTTGAGTACCGATAGTGATACGAGTTATCATCATTTGAGGGTAGGATAGATTCCTAGTCACTAGAGGGCATATCAAAACTCCGGATTAAATTCTGAAGCTATAAGCATTTTACATGAAAGGAGACCATACTACACAAATCGTGGTGAATCATCAGCCAGGCGGGGACATTAAACTTCGCGGCTTCTATGGCGGTTTTCGGAAGAACGGGTCAGCTTCGCGTTTCAACCTGTCGCTTCTATCATTTCTCTGAACCAAAGCAAAATTCACTCAGATTATCATAGTCATTCAAACAGTAATATTCGCGAATGCTCTCACTTTGGGATAGGCAGCGGGAAACCATCCTAGGGATGCAAATCCACCAATGATGTGGTTCAGGAGGAGGAAAAGAAGTTGATCATATGTGCAGAAAGCTACTCCTTGGCGCTGTCGAAAGCAGAACAGTTAATGGTAGTCCCCAGACGTGCGTGGTAAGGCCTGTTGCGGAAGTGTGGTAGCTGGGGAATGTGGTTGCATACGGTGGGAGAGATGCGTGGACGGAAGCGGAGGCGCGGCAGCTTGACGGGCGAGAGAAATTGTGTCCGACATCCGGGTCCTACTCTCACTCGTCACAGAGGGCGTTGTACCAAGATCTCACTAGTGTCCGCGGGGAACCAATAAATCACCATTTACACGCTGTGGATATCGTCAGCATCCAGATATTGATCTTCAAATTATTCAAGAACACAGAAACCCGGTCAGATGGCCTCACGTAATTTAGGAATTTATTTTCGTATATTGGTTTTACTATCCTGAGCCAAAACTAAAAACCGAACGAACATATCAAACGCTTGCTACCACGGTGTGCCAAACTGTATATAAAAAGGATTAATAATAATTTTAAAAGACATTGATTTTCTGGCTGAACCTCACGCTTGAAAATACGTTGTCACTCGCGTTTCGCACAGTCATAGTATACTTCAATTTAGTCTCATCCAACTATCAGTCATTTCTACCAGTTTTTTGGTTTACTTTAGTCCTTTCCACACTTTTGTTTACTTTCAAAAGAAGTACCGTTGTTACATCATACACAAACGAGATTGATGATAATTCAAAATATATCTGCTAATCTTGGAACGATGATTAATAGGTTGATTGCGACTGTCAAAAAGTGAGGTAAAAAAGTGAATAATTTAGACCAATATCCTCGATTAATGATTACAAGATTAGAGGCACGAAACTCAAGCATGACTGTAAGAAGGAAGTACCCAGCGTAATTTCAGTGCTTCCATTGTTTTACAATGTTACAGAGATATACACTATTCAGACCGAGGTGAACAGAAGAAATTTGTTTAACCCCTTTCAGCTGGTTTTAACACTAGGATTTACAACTCAAGCGAGATTGTGACGAGCTTGATATGCAAGTCATATAGTATAGTATGTCCCGATGTGTACAGATCTTTCCCCAGTCATATGTCTCACCTCCGACATGACTAAGGATGTAAACCGAAATATTATGTATGTGTTTGCTTCTGTGTGTTTTTATTCTGTTCGTCTGGCCCTCCTGCCTTCATCTGCGGAAAGTGAGGGGTTATTTTTTCCTATCCTACCTTATTTTCAGTGCTTAACGGCAGTTAATTGTTACCATTGTCCATATTGGCTGCTGTAGAAGATTAAATATTTTGTAAACAAAGAGTGAGATTTACAACCGAAATATTATGTATGTGTTTGTTTCTGTGTGTTTTTTTTCTGTTCGTCTGGCCCTCCTGCCTTCATCTGCGGAAAGTGACGGGTTATTTTTTCCTATCCTACCTTATTTTCAGTGCTTAGCGGCAGTTAATTGTTACCATTGTCCATATTGGCTGCTATAGAAGATTAAATATTTTGTAAACAAAGAGTGAGATTTACAATGGGAAGTAAAAGAATACTGCATCAACAAAATGGATAAAATTAGAGAAATAATCAGTAATAGAGACGTGTCCTAAATTTTCTCAGACATATGGTGTATGAACTGTAAGATATTGCAAAGTAAAAGTGATGTAGATCTCAAATTGATTTTACGTCCAGTGTTATAATCGTATATATAGCGCTGTTGAGATTATCTTATCTTATCTGAGTAACTTACTGCCTTCGGCAGCTCGCTTTCGTTATGGTAAAATAACACGATGTCTCAGTCCCTTATTCAGTATAAAGTATGGATATGTTTCTCAAAACAGTCCAGTCGTTGTTAGGAGTACTTTAAGAACACCTGGTATATAAGTCCTGGAGGGAATGTGAGAAAGGAACGGGAAGTTACTTGTTGTTATTTTGAACAAACCATCCCAGCATTCACCTAGAGTGATTTCGAGAACCCCTGGAAAACTGAAATATTGAGGGCCGTGTCGGGGATCGAACCCTCGTCCTACCTGGTCGTTAACCGCTTACGCACCAGATTCAGTCGTTTGTTTGAGAACTGAACACTAAAGGGGTCCTACTTACAGCAGAATTTTCGGCTTGAGCAAGCGCTAAATGTGAAAAGAATATGGTGCTTGATGGAACAGAGTAGTGTTCGCCAAAAAGATCGGAATAAAAAAAAAAGAATAATGAACTCGTTCTGTCTTTTCGAAGCAGATAAGAATTCCTGTGCTCGTCTATCTATCCTGTAGTTTACAGGCTGAATGCAGGCGACTCAGTCTGCGAGGTGGATGGATTGACGTATGCGCACCTGGTGGAAAAAAAAAATTAAAGCCTATTGAGGCTTCATTGCACGTAATTGTAATGCCTCCCCGCGTAAGGGATATTATTAGTTGCTATAAATGTCTTTGTGCAAACCCTCATGCAGTAAGTTCAAGAATGGTTGTGTTTGGTGTTCTACCATTGATGTCATTAATAGCGTGGATAAGGATTGGAGGTTGCAGGGGAATCTACCTTAAATCCATAGCAACAAAAACATTGCGGCCGCCCCCTGTGGTAAAACATATTTGCTTTGGAATGGTGACTTCAAGGCCTGTGGCTAGGTAAGAAGACTCATGTTATATGGACAAGAGAAAGGATTACACTTGTTAGTCGTAATGGGTTTCCCAAGCAGCAATCTTTCCGTTGGTGAGATGACTGCATCACGGAACTTAAGCAGGAAATGTTATTTGCGGACAGAAGTAATTACATGCCGATCTTCCACCGTTTCACGGCTGGTGCTCTTGGTGTCTGCGCGAGATATGACGTAATGCTTGCCGCAGGAAAGCATTTGAATATACACAATGGGATCTCAGAAATCAATCTTAAAACAAAATGTTGTGATGGCTACAACGTAAGTTTAAATTTGTAGAGGGCAAATGTAGGCGGGTGCAGGATAGGGAGAAGTTGGGTGTGTAGGGAAATTGCCACCGGAGCGTGTGCTCCATTGTAATTAAATTAAATAGATATTTAGGCCATAAAGCCTACGTAATGGAATTAAAAATTATTTAAGAAAAGAATATCCATCAATACTCATTTAGTTAAAAAGTTAGTAATTGTACATAAATAAATACGCGTAGTTCACAAAGTTCTAAAATACGACTAGTTTTATTTCACACTTTTCACCGTACGTCTTTAAAAAATAACTGTTTCTCTCGCCGGCTACTCGCTATTTACGAAAAAAATCTTATTTTGTAGAAACTTTCTTTGTAATAAAAGTTGTTCTTAGTGGCCCTTGAAAACTCAAAAAATATTTTATAGTCTCATCGATACGATTTAAAACGAGTGAAACACTTTTCTATAAATTCTGTTTATTGCAACATGGTTTAGGAGCTTTGACGTTCGCATAACGCAAGATCATTACGGTCTCTTAAACTGGATTGTTTATATAAAATTGTTTGTGTTTTGGAAACACATGTCATTTTTTTTCATATGCAAAAGATGGTTAATTGAGAAAAGATGGAAGTAAAGTCATCGGATATAACTTACCGTTTAGATAAATGTGTCCTTAATTACATTTAACACAAATTGATGTTTTTAAACTGTAATATGTCCTTCACTCCATATTAGAAGCGAAACCACAGGTTATTTATATTATGTTGTCCTCATTTTAAGGATAATGTGTTCTCCTTTCCCTTCCATCCGTGACTTGAGTATGGGAAGATGTTAATTGTTAAAGAGAGCCATTGTTTTTATTCCTCATTCTTCTCTACTACTTTAGAGGATAGCTTATTTGGAGCCCTCGTAACATGTCTCCCGTGTTATTAATTAAAAATCTTCTTCATTGTGTGCTCCGGCTTTCACACGCGACAGTGCAGTTTGGTTGCAGCGAATGGTTTTTCCCAGATGACCACCCAGGCGTTCAGGTTACGAGTGAAGAACTCGGTCGCCCTCACTGGTAGCCAATTAACACGCGAATAATAGAGGTTTTCCCATTAGGAGAACTTGCAGAAAGATCTGAGTCGAAGAAGGAGTGCCATATGCTTCACATATTGTTGTGTAATAAGAAATCGTTGAATCCGTTCGTACTGCTTTTGTTCTCTGCTTGTACCCATTTCTGTGGAAATGCAGATTTTGCAACTTTGAAAGATTTTTCTTATTAGTTCATATAAACCTGAGGACTAGACCACATGGTATTTTTTACCCGTGTAAGATGGTCATGAGCAAATTATAGATTATGGTACATAGTATAAAAACATTTGAAACCTTTTTTGTGAACATTTTCTTGTTATTATTTTGTCACTTGTCAGTATTCTTTAAAATCATTCGCACAATTATTTATAGTAATACCCTATGGAAGGGAAAAGATGACCATGAACATAAGCTGCTACTCTATTTCAGGAATAAGGGAGTCTGGGATTGAAATTAATTACCTAGGGAAGTGACGAACAATTTACCTTAACCATGGAAAAAGTTTAAAATTAAAACTCTTAAAGGTCAAAGGTAGGTGAGTGTGAAATTACACTCGAAGAATTAAAAAAAAAAAAAAACACAAGATAGGCGAAAAATGTGTGTGTGTGGTGGAGGGGGGGGGGAGGGGGGGTTATTGCCACCGGAGCAGGCACTCCTTCCCAATTAAATTAGTAAATTAATCATTCATTCATTGAATGACTAACATTTAGACCACTAATGAATGCTGAAAGCTTAGCCTGTTCAAGTTACAAACGACTCCTTCAATGCGCTGCAATTTTTGGTACTGACATTGAGGGCACTGTTTTCTGTCGGCAGTTATTTTTCACAATTTTTCTGACGTATTGCATAATAATTATTTTTTTGTTATCAGGAATCCTTTTATCTTCTTATGCTGCCATACCCAATTACGGGCGTAGGTGATTCCCATGGAAGATGACGATGTCCTCACTCCATACGCACTGCGGAGATTGGGATTTAACCCAGGACTTTGACGCACAATCTGCAGATTAGGAATTGTGCATCACCACCTCTCCTACCCTACTGGCAAAGTCCTGACGATGAAAATTTCTTCCATTACCAGGACTCAAACCACCTAACCCCGTGCCAGGCACCATCAAGGTGCCATAATCAGCTGCGTCAACGGGGTCGACCAGGAATCCTTATATAAATTGTAAAACTCTTCACCCTACAGCGGCTGCAAAGTTTCAAAACTGACATCTGTTCCGTAACACCTTATTTACAGTTTGAAAAAAGAACCGATAGATGACATTCGTGCAACCTCAAATGTCAATAAAACGAATTTGAATTATTTTTCACCGTTACATCTAATAAGTTCAACTTCAAAACATATATGTTTAAAGTTAATAGTGACGCATTGGGACTGTTAATGTTGACGAAGAAGTGGGAGGAAGTCGACCAACCTCTTTGTCAATGAATTTCCCGTAGTTATCTGGACTGATTATAAAATTATATAGAGAACAGAAATCTGGCTGGCTGAACTGTTTCTTCCAGAACGTCAGAGAGAAACGACTTTTGAAGTTTTATGACTGTTCGGTGACTTCTTACTTCACTCAAGACCTATGTTTGTCAGCTCCTCTGAACGCTACAGCTTATCTTCCGCGCTGACATTTGGTATTTGGCTTACTGATAACGATAGGATGAGAAGGTAGTATGATGGATTCATGCGTGCATTTTTTCCGAGTGGTTTGTGGAAACAGTGGATTATCGAGTCAAGCGGGATTTAAACTCAAGTGAACCTCCCGGCTCTTGCGTTTTCTTTTACCATTATAAAGTAGGAACTAGCGTTGCATGTGTAAACTCCAGCGATTTCAGTGGAAGAATATGGTAATACTTAAGAAGTCTGGTTGGATCTATGCTTATAAAAGATTTGAAGACGAATTTTGCATTATTAATTACTGCTTCTGTAGAGATTGTGGTAATAGTTAATTGGACTGCATAAGCTACTTTACCCACCAGATCATAGGCCGTTCATTAAACGACACCCCTTCGACGTACGACTAGTATTTTTTGCGTGAACCCAGTTCTTCCCAAGGTAGACAGAGTATTTTTAAAAAATAATTTATTCCTTATCTATAGCATGTAAATAGTATGTACCACAAATTCATTTAAAAAAAAATATGTCATATTATACAGACCTTTTTCCTGGTTACAGTTTTATTATAAGTACAGATGCAGTGAAATACTTAGTTTTCGTGCAAAGCACTCTCTGAAACCTATTGTTTTGTGAATTCAGTTTAGATGTAGATCGTAACTAAACCTCCATGAAGGAACAAAAATCTTTAAAAATTTGTTTCTTAATATTATTCCTTTTTTATAGCGTATTATAACGCAGAGGCAGATACATAAGTTAGTTTAAAACTGTTTATATAAGTTAGTCGTGCAGTATGCCCTTTTTATTTCTACCGGAAATTTTAACGCCAGTCTGAATATGTTAACATTTTCGATAGATCTGCGGAAATGCGCTGTCTGCGTTTAAAGTTGTGCTCACTTGTTAGAGGAGAAGTTCAAATTGTATTCTATCACTACACAGTTTATATCAAAGATGTATACCTTGGCACACTCTTTAGAAAGCGTCTGAGGTGATTTAAGTTGAGGTCATTTTAACAAATGGAAATTCTTTTTTTTTTTTTTTTTTAAACTGCTTAACGTCTCTTAACAGCGTGGAAATTCGAAACAGATTAGAATTAAAATAGAATGGTTAAACATTTAAAATGATTAGAGCAACGAGAGGATTGGGGGAAAGGAACGGTAAGGAACTCGGGCATTGCCTTTTGAAGGAATCATCCTGGACTTCGCCGAGTGATTTCGGAATACCATGGAAAGTCAAAAGCTGGATAGGCGGACGGGGATTTGAAACCACGTCCTCCAAAATGCCAGACCCGGCGTTACTCATCCACCGGTTTCGTTATACTGATTTAAAACCATCCGCTGTCGAGATTGAACTCATTAGGATCATTGTTGCGCGTTAAACCTCTCCGTTACGGTGGGATGCCAAGTATCTGTTTTAAACAGGTTACGCAGAATAACTACAAAACTATACAGAGAAGGAATCCATCGTAGTTCAAGTTTCCATTGTGTTGGTGGTTGTGCCTGTGGACACCTTTTGTAGGCATGGTCTACATCTAAATAGGAGGGGGAAGGGGCTACTTTCTGAGTTATTAGCTACAGCTGTAAGGGAGCCCACTTCCAGTGATGAAGAGGTCAGAACTGTGCCTTTTTCAGGTTAGGGGCTGCTGTTGAGGGGATGGAGATTGATGATCAAAGGGTTAAAGAAATAAATGAAGCTGCTGAAACAATAACTGACAGGGGCAGAACTGGAAAGGAGAAGTCTAATGACGAAAATATCACAAAAGCAATAATAAGATTGTTACTGTTGAACTATGTAAGCTTAATGAACAAGGTAATGGAATTTGAAAACTTAATAGAGATACACGAACCACAAGTAATTATAGGGGTAGAGTCTCATTTAAAAGAAGAAGTACTAGACAATGAGGTTTTTCCCGATGATTATAAAGAGTACGGTAGAGATACAGGAGCAATTAGTGGTGGAGTTTTCATGCTAATTAGCAAATACTACCACAGTTCATAGAACATGACCATGAGTTACTTGGGATAAATTTCTGGGCCAGTGAAAAAGAAAAAACCAGCTTGTTGGCTGCTTACCGTAGTGGAAGAATGAATGATTAAGACGAGGCTGTTGGAGAGATATTGAGTTTATACTCAGAGTTCAGAAGTCAGAGTCTAATGTTTATTATTGCTGGGGATTTAAATTTAACGGGTGTAAAATGGGTAGGAAATAAGATTAATAACACAATGGAACAGATATTTGGAAATACCTTAATAATGGTAGGAGGATTTATACAAGGGATTTTTTTTTGCTTTTATCTTTACGCCTCGTTGACGTCTAGGTCCTTAAAGACGAGAAAGGGAGAAAAAGGGGGGCGAGGAACTGGAAGGAATTCGGCCATGGCCTTTTGAAGGAATCATCCCGGCATTCGTCTGGAGTGATTTGGGGAAACCATGGAAAATCCAAATCTGGATGCCCGGACGGGGATTCGAACCCGTGTCCTCCCGAATTCGAGGCCAGAACGTTAACCGTTCACCCACCACGCTCTGTTTTACACAAGTGGTAGAATATAGCATAGGGGGATGAAACGTGTTGGATATATTCCAATAAAGCTGACGATAACCTCGTTAGATGTCATGTAACTGAACAAGTGATTATGAAGCAGTTCTTATGTATATTAGAGGATTCTGTAAACCAATGGCAAAATTTTAATGAGGGAATAAGTACAATTAAAAAGAGATATTACAGGGAAAGTTTCAGCAAATGTTTCGGCGCAAATACAGTGGAGTCGAAGCGGGAAGAATTTAAGGAGATAATAAAAAAGGGTGAGGAAATATTTATTTCAAAACAGAAAATAAAAAGTACCCAACCTACATACTATAATAGGGAGATGAGAAGAGAACGTTACAGAGTTAAGAGACAGGAGACCAATAGGGAATATTTAAAACAACTAAACAAGGACTTAGTAATAGCAAGGAAGGCGGCTAAAGATGGATTTATGAAGAGTATTGTCAGAGCAGAGTGACCATTGACTGATACATTAAGAAATTTCTGTGGCTATTTTAGAAAACTGAGGGGAAGGGAGGATGTTGAGACGCTTATAGATAAGGATGGAGAAGAATTTACTGAGGATTTGGAAAAAGGTAGAGGTTTGAAGTAACTAGTTTAGTGAAATCATTAGGGCCAATGATTCAAGAATGGGAGCGTGTAAATCCAAGTACGAGCTGATCCACACAACTGGAAATGAGCAGACTAAAAATTTTGAAATTCGTCCTGAGGATATCATGAAGGAACTAAGAAAACTGAAAAATCATAAAGGGGCTGGTGTAGACAATATTACTACTGATGTCTTAAAGACAGCGGAATGTGACATTGTACCTTATCTTGAAACATTATTTAAATTGAGTCTGGATACTTGCTGCTTACCAGAGGTGTGGAAGAGTGTGATAATAGTACTGGTACATAAAGGAGGAATGACAAATAGGGTCGAAAATTTTGGGACAGTCACTTTGACATTAGTGGTGTGTAAATTAATGGAGAGATTAATATGCAACTACATCAAAAATATATGCGAGGAACGTTAATTATTTTCAAGTCGACAACATGGATTTAGACAACGATATTTATCCGAATCCTGGTTAATAGGTTATAAGCAAGATATTTTGGATGAAATGAACATCAATTACAAATTGATAGTGTAGCACTAGATCTTTCAAAGGGTATTAACAGAGTGAGCCATAAAATAGGGTTAAACAAGATAAAAACTATTGGAGTGGATAAAAAGTGATTTGCTGGACAGAAGAGTTCTTAAAAAAGTAGGAAGAAAAATGTCAGCGTATAAAATGCAGTATTAAAAGAAGTGTAAGTGAAAATTGGAGTGCCGTAGTGTAGTCTATTGGAATCATTAATATTTGTTATTGTAATGAATGATTGTGTTGATGTCTTACTATCAGAAGATAGGTTGTTTGCAGGTGATATAAGGTTATAAAATATAAATACAATAAAAACGGATGAAGACTGTGATCAGCTGCAGGGTGATATGGCCAGTATATCTAGGTAAATATGGGATGAAGATAAATGCAAAGAAGAGCCAGATGAACTGCCATATCCTGTTATCCAATTTTTATGAGTTTCAAATATTATAAATATTTACCTTACATAGATGGAGGCGAAACTTCGTAAAATTATAGGGGTGCTTTTGTAATAGTAAAAATTAAATTGCAGTAGGTACTAAAATTGCGATTTTTAAAAAAAATCTTTAATTAAGTTAGTCTAAAACTTGAGACTAAATCGCAATTTTTTTCTAAGATAAAATCTTTCTGATATTAAAAATTACTCACAGCTGCCAGTAATTAGGAATAACATATCAGAAGCTACCTTGCCCAATTTTATGAAACTTACTATTGAATTTCAAATCTGTTGCGCACACTTTAATGCCATAATTGATACAAAACGAACGTGGTGGGTGAGCGGTAATGCTCTGGCTTCGCACGCAGGAGGACGCGGGATCGAAACCCCGTCCGGCCATCCAGAATTAGGTTTTCCGTTTTTTTAGTGGTTTCTCCAGACCACTCCAGGTGAATGCCGGGATGGTTCCATAAAAAAACTATAGTTGAATTCCTTCCCGTTCCTTCTCCCCAGAACCTTCCCGTCTCTAATGACCTCGACGTCGACGAGGCCTAAAGTCAGAAACAAGAAACAAAAACAAAATAATTAAATTAGTAAAAAACCAACAGAACAAAAAACTCAGCGCAACAGAAAAACAAAGATTATGAAACAGAAAATCATAAAATCTTTTCTGTTATATAATTAAGTCAGACTAAATATGAAATGTTCTCTAATTCTAATTGTTTTTATAATTAAAAAATCTCCTAGAAACAAAGTAGTCAATACATCTTTAACTATACCCTTTAAGCAAGAAGATCCTATGAAAACTGGAAAGTGAATATGGCTGTGGAGAATGTAAGAGTCCCCTCCGTATGTAGTGGTTATTCCCCTGAGCATTCGCAGACGGCTGGGCGGCGGCAGACGTTCGTTCCGGATGCCCGCCACGGTTTTTTCTGTAGCTGACCTACTTGCCGGGCTGGTACCTACCTGTGAGGCCCTTTGTCAGGGAAATCGACACCGCCTCCCCGTACCGGATGCGTATTACCGCACTCTGTCTACGCCCCACCACATAACTCCCGACTAAGACAAAGAACAACAGAGAACGACTTGACAGGTACTATAAAAACGAAAGCAGCTCGTGTTAAAGTGAAAGCAAATAATATTTAAGGAGGTTTAGAGTTTCAAGTTTTGCTCTCATTACGAAAAAGAAATTTACTGAAAAATAGTTGAGTTGATTTTGGTTTATAAGAGCTTAGCACATTAATTTTTGTTACTACCCAAGAACACTGATATATTTCGCCCTCTTTTATCCTTTCCTCTCATTTTCCTTTTATTTAATTTTTTCTTAAATAGAATAATTTTTTTGTGTTGCAGTACACAAGTAACAAAAGTAAAAGTAGTGAAGTAGTAATGAACGTAAGGTCTGCAATATATTCATTCTAAGTTTCGCACAATGGACAGATATTATTTGTTGATTAAATCAGATCTCTTTACAATTACTCCTAAGTAGATGGATGATAATTATCATGCGGCTAAACGCTTCTGCATCAGTATTGATTTAGTATCTATCATTGTTTGCTACAAGCTGATAGGTTAAGTTCAAACAAACATCATTAGATCAAGGGTGCCTAACCCAGGCCCGCCAGCGCATTTGATTTTTTTTTTACTTATGGCTTTACGCCTCGTCGACGTCGAGGTCATTAGAGGCGGCAAAGGACTGGGGACAAGAAATGGGAAGGAATTCGGTCATGGCCTTTTTGAAGTAAGCACCCCGGCATTCGCCTGCAGTGACTTGGGGAAACCATAGAAAACCCAAATCAGGATGCCCGGACGGCGATTCGAACCGCTTTCCTCCCGAATACGAGGCCAGAGTGTTAACCACTCACCCACCACGCTCAGTAGCGCATGCGAATTTGCCCGCCAACCGCAGCGGTTTAGAATATGCTAGCTCAAAAACCTCTGCAAAGGTCTCATTGATGTTTTTTACTTTTTGATTGAAATTTTTTAAAAAAAACCTCTGCAAAGGTCTCATTGTTGGTTTTTAATTTTGTTTGTAATTAAAGTGTTACTTGTGACTTTGTTGTATTTAAATATCTACTGCAATTATATGCAAGTACTATGTGGCCCGCAGGCTAACTTAGAATCAGAATTGTGGCCCATTTATAAAATTGTTTGGGCAACCTTGCATTAGATCGTTAGATGATATCCGGTAGTTCGATTTCACTACCTTAATCGGTTTCATTCTTGCTGCGGTGACACATTTAGACTTTATTACAATCAACATCCGTGAAACATGTATCAACACATATCAGGAAATGAAAGAACAGTTAAGTGTATCTCGGAAAATGCGTGATTTTCTGACAGTTACATTTGAAATCACAAAGAATTCGTGATCATCTTTAGTGAAAAAATTCGTGTTTCAAAAAGTACTGTGTGTTTTGTGTCAATCAGGTTCGGCATTTTTGTTAATTCAAATATAGTAACTTGCGAACTCTTTTAAAGTAAATTACCTCTGAGACATTAAATATCATTCTCGTGCATTATTTAACGAGTTGAATATATTGGTATTCTATCTTAATGTGTGAAGGAAATAACGTAGAACTATCATGTGACTATGTTCTAAGCTTCATTAACCACCAAAATAAATATAACTTTTTTGCCATATGGAACGATGTTGATTTTTCTTCTGTAGTACAGCAGCTTTAAATGACTTACGCGCGAGGATAACTATTTCATTTATCTTCTAACTACTCTCAGAGCAATATGTTTGTAGCATGTGCATGTTTAAAAAAAAAAAGCGTGATCCTTGAGTTTATGCCATTGGCACATAGAGTGCAGATGGAAATTGATATATAGACGTTACATAAAAGCTTATCAGCAATCCGAATTTTCGCAATGACTTATCTTTTCAATATCCAGTCAGCGAATTTTGTCACTAGCAAAACATTAGGCCGTATTCAGGAGGAAACATATCACACGTTCGATTCTATATCTGCGCGCCTATCTTTTATCGTCCGCGACAGATACTACAGTAAGTATTTTAGTGCCAACATATTGAAAATTATATTTAGCACCCATCGTACATAAGAGTTAACTACTTGCCAAAAACACTAATACTTCTTAAACTCCTATTCTCACAACTACAATGGTTATAAAGAACAATGGTTATCAGGAGGTAACAAGTGTTCGTGATAGTACATTTTGTTATTCTCAGGGAGAATTTTTTTTTTTAAGTTAGTGGTTTAAGTGAACTGATATTCAGAGTGGAATACACGATTCCGTACCTCGTATATCCAGACAGAAAATTATCAATAACAACGCTATGATGGATGGCCCCGATACAAATCTATTTAGAGGCGAAGGAAATGTATTGGAGACAAACAGAGTAGAAGAAATCTTGTAACTACTGTAAAAAATTGAGGAGAATTTGCCGGTCAACCCTCAAAGCTAAAACATGAAACGATTATTATTTCTTTAGCGTTTGATGCATACATGACATTTATGGAAATTAATCCAGAAAATGAGTCTCAATTAACAATATAGTGTAATTACGTCCATAGAACTACTTTAAAAAAGCGAAATTGAGGGACCTATCCCTTCAGCTGACAGGTATAAAGGCTGCTATATCAGGATCGCCAACCAAAACTTCTACAACTTGACATCTAAATGCACAGTCCAGGGTAAAGTCGCTGGCGTTGCCGAATTTAAATTTTCTAAACTTGAGGCATTGAGTGGGTAATCCAGCACGATGTGTATCATAGTTTGTGCGACGTCAATGCAGTCGCAGTACGGTGAATCCACCAGCCCCAGAAGCAGTTCTTCCCGTACTTCATCGATTTAGTCCACTCCAAACAGACAGAGGCTGGTTGAGTCGTGGAAGTTTCGAGCAGGAATTACTAATTCGCTCAATACCTTGTGGTGCTAATGATACCTATTCTGCTATATAGCTAGTGTAGGACGATGATACTGACGAAGAAAATTATCAGATCAACCGAGTGACAACCGTGTGGCAAGTAGAAAGTCAAAGGAGACGTGGAATTCCAGAAAGCAGCGTGTGTGTCGGCCTTGGATTGCTACGCTCCCTGAAGCCTGAGGTGTTAATTGGCTAGTTGTCCTTCTTGTGCATCCGCCTGCTTTCTCTGCTCTGCCTTGCGCTCCCCTTGCCCGATTTCGATTCTTCCGCTGTTGTCTGCTCCGAACCCATTTCTTCGGTCGGTGGATTCAGTTCCAAGGTCAATCATTGTTCTTCGATACTTCTAGCTCAGGATCCTATCTGTTTCATTCATAACGACCAGAATCACGCGTCACTCTCTCAAATTAAATAAAGCGTGAGTTCGACCTTCATAGACTAGGTGTTAGAATCTACTATAACTGGAATCTTTGTTACTTACATCAGTATATTCGTGAGCGGTCTGATTGGAGATCGAAAGATTCGCGGTTCCAACTCCGTTTCCGGCCAGAATTTTCAAAGGCCTTTGATCCGACCGTCATCCCTGGCACAGCTTGCTGTCTAATGTCAGGTGCTCCAGAACGTTTCCTCCATTCGGATTCGACGTTAAACTGTAGGTCCCCCATACCCGGTATGATTACCGGGTCAGGTTAGGTAGCTACGATAGGGCCGGATTGCGCAGCCAATAATAACCCTTTCGCCAGGTTGTTGCGTCCACACGAGATTAGGTACAAATGATCCTGGGTTAAGGTCTCGCTTCCTTCTTACGGGTTGCCATGATTAAAATTTTTATGCGGATTTTTCAAAATCATCTATACAGTTTTCCATTCCTGCCTTAAGAAGAATACAAATTTATATAAACACGCATTTACTTAAAACTTACATGTTTCCTAGTCACATGGTATCAATGACAAATGTTGTTAGCTTAAATCATCCCGAATGACACTAGTAGTCGCTATAAGTGAAAGACAGTATGGTTTTTGTTTCTGCTACCTTGTCGAAGTGAGACTGATTAGCGGAGTAAAAATAAACTAATCCATGATATTATTTTCAATGAAAACAATGGCATAATTATTTTTACACCCCTGTAATATGAATTTTCAAAAGTGAAAAGAGGGTTGGAACATATTTTACAAAACAATTGCTTTAGGATAGCGACATGAAAACTATATTTAGGTTACAAGGACGAAGTTGGATGAACCCTTCACAGTTATGTCAATAAAGTGAGTGATCTCAGATGAAAACCTCCATCATGACAAGTCAAATAATTTGCGAAGTCTGGCGTGTCTTTCGAAAGAGTAGTCCTAAATAGAGCAGCACCAGCTTTCACCCTCTCCCTTGCTTTACCATTCATTCATTCACAACGAAAACAGAACACTACACAAATCACAGTAATGCGCATATACATTTCCATCACAGGAGAAGACAAGAGGTAACCACAGATAAATTTCCTATGGAATTCGTATATTACGCTGTCATTATTACTTGACGGTAATAACGGGAAAACACATGGAATAAAAGGAACTGTTGCTGTCACGGGACGCCCGGCAGATGGGAACATTAAAATTGATGGTTATTGAAAGAATTTATAGTTAAATAAAACCATTAAATAAATATGGAGTAAAATAAATAAAAACATAGTGATTCGTTTATAAAATAAATATATATTTCTTTTTATAATAATACATACTGAATATGTATACAAGAGAAATAAATATTTTTAATATAGACTTTTTTATAATGCAGTTACTGAATACTATTTGATGTATCTTCTGACATTTCTGTCATAGCAGCTGTTGAAGATGTATTAAAGAAATGATTGGCCGATGCTAACTGAAGTATGTAACAAAAGGATTAGACGTGATGTTATCGAGGTATCTTGAAAATACAGCTTCGATTGTTCGTTCATATGTAGTTGTAGGTTCAGTTGACTTATTATTGATTTTCAAATCAAATACTTGCTCAAGGAATGTTATCAAAGGGATTGAATCGTTTGTAGCAAAATTAACTTAAAATCTCGTACTTAAATCATTGGAGGTTCGTCTAATTTATCTTCCAAAATCCTTGAACCTTCGTGATTATGTATGAGTAACCGACGGTGTACAAATTTTATGATTTCTGTGATTTTTTCGTTCGGTGAAAAATACACAACAAGCACAAGGAATTCTCTTCCATCATCCATTTGAACTTGAGAAGCACATACATCACCAATAACTGCTTGGGTAATATTAAGTTCACCTGCATTTCGTGTTGTAAGTTCTATATTCAGCGTAGTGATCCGGGCTATATTTTTGTTTTAATATATCGCAACTCCCGCAGTTCTAACATTTTCCCGTTAAATTTTAATATGCTATAGAAATTAGGTAGTTGAACGCCTTTTTTAAATAGAAAGTAGGGATAAAACGATACCATTGAGGTATCGATACTTTTACTCGATACAGTATCGGTCGTAAAGTATCGGTACTTATTCGGTATACATTGAATAGTATCGATACCTACTCGTATCGATTGATTTTTCGTAGTGAAATTTGGAATAAATAAAAAAACAGTATCTAATAAGTATTGATAGTCTTTAATGATATAAAAGTATATATATTTATTTGACGAAAGATATTTATTACATTTTCACTTTACTGATCGTTACAGGACTAATACCGACTAGGACAAAATAAAACTAATTTTATAAAAAAAGTCGGTTTTTGTAGTGCTCCCCAAAAATATTTGTTTTTCTAAGTGTTTGCCTGTTAAGTTAAAAGTTTTTTTTACTTAATCGATACCAGTCAATACTTACAAATATGATTATATCAAAAAATATCGATTAACTTATCCACACAACGCCGTTCACAATCAACATCCAAAAATATAAAATAATAATTTTGTAGATTAATAAATGTTGTAATTACATTGAAATCTTATCGTTTCTATTAACAGGTGCAATATCAGGGTGGCTTTTTAAATGCTTATGCAAATTAGAAGTATTGCCACAAAACCGCACAGTTTTAAAGCATTTTTTGAAGCTTGCGACTTGTCATCATTTTTCTTGAAATATTGCCACACATTAGACTTTGGAGGTCCCATTTGTCAATAAGCAAATATACCTAATGCAAAACTAAACACAAATCAACGACAACAGCCCTAGGTTAGAATTACGAACGCAGAACGAAAACAAAACAATGAGTCAATGACGACCACGACATAAAATGGCGACTGACGGGAAGGCTGAATTTTTTTGATTTTTTTTTATTTTTTTTTCGGCTGGCCATAGACAAACAAGTTTGCCAACAACACATACTTAGAAATGAATGTGTTAAAAAGAATGCAATAATGACAACTAAAAAAATATTCTTTACACTGTGGATAAGCGTTTAATGTATCAATCAACGTGTTGAATGAAATCATGATATTCGTGTTATTGGTATACACATCGATACGAATACTTTTGACCGATACCTACTTGATACTTATTTTTAAAGTATCGATACAAAAAGTACTTGGTATCGGAAGGAATGTATCGAGTAAGTACTTGTATTTACTCGTACCGTTTTATTCCTATTAGAAAGCCATATTTTTGATAATAATAAAAACAAAATCAAGTAGAGAGTGGCGGCGGAGAAGGGGCATGACGGCATAAGAGAGCATCACGGCATACGAGTCGGTCTTACCCCTCAAGGCGCGACGAGATGCTTCACATCAAAAACTGTAAAGTGAATGAGTATATACATGCGATTAGACGTTCACCGTGTAAGTAAATTGCTTTACTAGAAAGTAATTCGTCCAGACTGAGAGTAAGGTGTGCTGACGTTTGTATTGCCCACCTGTCTCCATAAAAGCCTCCCCGAAGAATAATTAAGTTCGTGAAAGGACCCGGATGTTGGCGGGAGTTACGATCTCTCCTCTCCCCCTGGGGTTGTCCTGTTATCTGGCGCTCAAGTCTCGACTGCCAGACAAAAAAAGAAAGGAGAGAGAGGGTTACCGCATTCTTCACCCCGGCCCCAGGGCTCCCACGCATTCATCCCCTGGCCCATTTCCATGCGGGGTTGGTACGGCTGCTCGATGCCTTACAGTCCCACACTTATTTATGACCGGCACACGAGGGGTCCTAGACCACTGCCGCCTAGCACAAAGTTTCGCCTCCGAGAGGTCTCGAATTCCTGCGCGGGCGACGCTACTTTCCCCGTACGTGTCGCGTTAGCCTGGATTTCTTAGCCGCCAAACTCTGCGGTTATTAACGGAAAGCCAGAGCGGAGTTACTGAGACGTGAAGTGCCCTGGGATCGACGGAGGGAGAAATCGCCACAAAAGTCGGCAGCTCCACTTCTGGACGTAACCTGTTCCTGAACGCGGTACCGTAATCTGCAGCAGGTGCGTCTGAACTCATCGCAGCATATAAACAAGTTCATAGCGAGAGAGAAGCTGGAAGCCACGCGGCATTTGGCTACGCTGTGAAAATAGATGGTTGTTTGTGACCTGCCGCGTGTATTGTATTCGAAGGATAAGTGCACTTCTTATGTAGCTTCCACAAACTACGCGGCTTGTTCTAGGTGGGGGGGGGGAGGCGTTGGGTAGAAAGCTACGCCGGGCTACGTGGGAGAGAGGGAGGGGAGGGGGAGGGGGAGGGGGAGGGAATTTCTGAACCAAACCTCAAAGCTTTTCTTTAATATCATTTGTCACTATTGAAATAAGGTACAAAACACACAATAACTTGTGAACATTTATTTAATTACCTCCGTATGTAATTTACGATAGTCTGATAAAGGAAAACAGTACAAAATGTCTTCTGGAATCAATAGAACAAAAAGTTCGTGTCAACTAATGCAAGCAATTGGCGCGACAGGGAAACAATGATAGAATCATAGAAACAGAACTGCATTCCTAGTGTTCAGACGTAGACCCATTTCAAATCGGTATCAACACATTCAATGAATTCTCAAAATATCCATCTCTTTGAAAAGGAGCTAATTGATACATTTTCATTTGCAGTTTTGTATACGACAGCTACTATGAAATCGAATCTAAAATATTTCCTGCAATGGTGTTTACTACTCTGACACGGAGGAAAATTGTACACAAGCAACAGTGTCATCTAGTCAGTCATGGACATACTGTAGTTGTCTGTTGACAGGTCTAGATACAAGAAGATTAAGCCTCAACCGCCAATTTAAGAAGTCATCCATTCGCTCCTGACAAGCGGTATACGTATTGTACATGCATAATGAACCGACTGGATAACTGTGTGTGGAATTTATTAGATGAATCCAAGAATATAACATCACCCTGTAACGCCCTGTCAACATTTTTATCACATTGCTGGATTTATGTACCTAAACCATACCGATTTCCCGAATTCATATTCGTCTAGGAAAACCAATGGCATTATTCTTATGTCTATACGCTTTGTCGACGTCGAGGTCTTTAGAGGCGGGAGAAGAGTAGGGGCAAGGAACGGAAAGGAATTTGACCATGATTTTTTGAAGGACCCATCCCTACATTCACCTAAAGTGATTTCGGGGTAACCATGGGAAACAGAAATCTGGACCGCCGGACGGAGATTCGAACCTACGTCCTTCCAGGAACGAGCGTTACCTTTCACGCATCGGTCAGTTTGTTTCACATTTACCCTCCAAATATACATTAATAATTTGTGACGCTGTTTCTGCTAGGCTTTTAATTACTTTTGGTTGGTATTATTTGCACGATTCTCTGGTCGCTAATGGCTGTTCTTTTTTAAATTAAAAAAATTGCCGTATTTTAGTTACATGTTTTGAAAGAAGGCACTCCTCCATACCATACATACCGGGCCATTTATATCTTATGGGACGTCACGTGAATTGCGCTTTTCACAAAAAAAAACCTTTCAAACGATGAGATGTCTAATTTCTTGTGATTAATAAGATTGGATGCTGGGAAAATTATGTTTGGTAAAATAGTTTTTGAAAGCAACATTAATAATTCGGCACTGTCTATAATATTCTTGCAATATAATCTTCGCGGGCTCGCTGCCGGATTGTGTGGGTGAAAGACGAGCTTTCGGCGACGAACTCTGTCGCCATCTTCAGGCCTGGTGATCATGCTGTGATGACCAGCTTGTGTATGTCTGTTCCAATCGTGTTCGGATTATTTGGTCCCTTTTTACTCATTCATAAGAGCAACTCTTCTTTTAAGGTTATTAGTATATTTATTAACAATTACGACGGAGCATCTGCCCATATATCTATCTTCGCATTTCACGATTTTTTCCTTTAAATTCTATTGGTACCTGAGGCATAACCTTGGGTAAGCTGAACAAGTTACCTCAAACTTTGAAAAAATTTTAAAGAAAAATTCGTGAATTGCGAAAATTTGTAGTCACTTGTGTGATCATTTTTACATTTTCTACACTGTCTGAACTTCAATCGTTTAGATGCTACAAAACTGACGTTATTTCACCTCTCTTCCAAACTGAACGTAAGAAACGTAATAAAAGTTTCCTTTTTTTGCTTTTGGTTTTTCGCCTAGGTAATCAGAGGCGTTAAAGGATTGGAGACAAGAAAGAAGAAGGAATTCGCCTGAAGTGATTTCGGGAAACAATGGAAAACCGAAATCTAGATCACGGGATGGGAATTCGAACATGCGTCCTTTCTAAGTGGTAGGAAATAATGAAGGATTTTTTTCCAGAGATTGAAATATTTGTAAACAAATTCTAATTTAGGACCGTAGAATAATGTAGTTACAACTGGAATTTTACACAAGTTTCATTTCTAACAAAAAGCTGCAGCACTCCTTTTTGTTTTGGTAATGATAACAACTTTCAGCTTAACAAAAGAGATAATGATTTACTCCTTGCATATAAACTTGACTAACGACATCCTGCAGGTGAACTTATCTACAATGCAACTGACATGATGGTGTAATTAAACTCCCGCTATATGGTGATAGTTCTGGTTAGGATAAACTGTTTCGTTGCCTCTAGTGCAAAGTATAAGTGTGTTATCCTTTTTTAGTATCATAATTCCTGAAATAACGGACACTTTCCCAGTGAACAAACTCTTTGAAACCTTTAGGAAAAGTGAGCATATAAATGCACCGTTTCAGCCCTTTCTCCGCCCTTTTTGTTTTTTTACTTACGGCTTTCCGCCTCGTAAACGTCGAGGTCATTAAAGCCGGAATGGGTTTGGCAACAAGGAACGGGAAGAAATTAGGCCATGGTATTTTGAAGGAAGCATCTCGTCATTCGTGATTTGGATAAACCATGGAAAACCCAAATCTGGATGCCCGGACGGGGATTCGAACCCGTGTCCTTCCGAATGCGAGACTAATGCGTTACTACTCACTCACCATGCTCGGATTTCTGCGACTTAATTTTCGCTGGAAGATGAAGTCGGAGACCGGGTTAAAAATGTCGCGAACCCCCGGTAGGAAGCCCAAGATCGTTTCATACATGGTAGTTCCCGCTAGCATGCTACCCGTATTGTTTAACGTGCGGAGTCGGATGTTGAACGATTTTCCTGGCCAG
This sequence comes from Vandiemenella viatica, assembly GCA_031002005.1. Lineage (NCBI taxonomy): Eukaryota > Metazoa > Arthropoda > Insecta > Orthoptera > Morabidae > Vandiemenella > Vandiemenella viatica. The sequence goes on from JARYHS010013631.1 coordinate 46,045,403, forward strand.
AATAATCTACAGGGCTCTTCGTTACTGTCTCTCTGTGAGGAAGAGGGTTCAAACAAGTGAAATAAAGAATCAGAGGATGATACTTGTTACCTATGATATTGAAAGTATAAACAAAGGAAAGCGCCAATGAAGGCTAGTAGTAGAGCGATTAAGTAAACTTGTTAGGGCTAAATGAGCAAGTTAGTTTAAAGTTGTCTTTGCCTTGGCTAATCAAATGAATCCTCGGGGTTGAAATCCGACTTCCATAGAATGTGGCCAGGTAAAATTCCGGCTAAAACAAGTATACAAACCAAGGCTCTTTAGAACTACAATGAACGTGCAGACTGCCCAATGCGGAGAATATGGTATCCAAAATACTAACGTTACGCATGTAATTTTAAAAATGTACGTATAGATTTATAGTCCCGCCTGAGACTTACTTTAGACATCCTATTATGAATAAGATGAAAGCCATCGTCATCACGGTAAAAAAATAATAATCTCTTGGGTGAGTGATGGTGTCAATTTGATGCTGTGTTAAGGAGGTGACAGAATTGTGGCCTGTTACTTAACCAACTACAGTATAAACAGAAACTAGAACTTGGTGGAACATTCTGTCGAGGCAATAAAAACGTACTGCATATCAAGGAGTGTATGTGTGTCGTATTACATAATGCATATGCAGGCGCAAATAGTTTCTATTGAATATATTGTTTCACCATAGCATCTTCCCGAAGAGACGTAATTTGATGGTTTCCCTTTGTCTTACCGTGAATCAGTCAGTAACAATTATTGTATGTTTGAATGTCTGTAATGTGTGTGTTTTTAGTGGAGTGTTGTGGATAAGAGATGATAGAATGGAGAGGCTGACATCCAAATACAGCTAAGCGTAGCATCATCTTCCGCGCTGAATCATCATCAACAGTACTGAATGTTCGTATTCCGACGTACTGCTGAGATGTACGGGATGTAATCAATCTGATGATTCGGAAACATCTCTCGTATTCTGCCAGCCAAATTCCGAATGATGAAAATTTCTCCCGACATCTCAACTTGAATTCACCAGGCGTCAGACACCATCATGATGCTTCGCGACCTCAGCCAACGAGTCGAGTCATTCAAATATTGCAAGTCAGGTTTATGAAGTGCGACAGTTCAGTGGATACCTCACCATTTATGATGAAGACCCTGCAAGTGAATAGTGCTAAGTGCTGAACGGGGTCGCAAGTGGCGTAGGCAAGTTTTGGAGGTGATGGAAACTCGAGTCGGCGAGTGTGGCCGGGAGTCCTCGTTTCTGCGACTGTGGGGCAAGTCGCCAGCGGGGGGCTTACTACGGGGGACAAACACGCATTCCAATAGCCTGTAAACTGATACACAGTTCCATATTAACATGATATTAAGAAGTAAACAGCAAAGTTTTCTATTTCTCTTAACAACTAACTAAACTCTATTTTCCATATAAACGAGCTGCAAAGTCCCAAAATAATCCCTAGGGGGCCAGTCCATTTCGGAACTATATTATCTAATCGCAGTACTTAATGGAAAACGCACCAAACGGCAAAAGTCAGAGAAAATCATAAATTTCTTTTTTGCCAACTATGTCTCGCTATCTTTTGTTATAGGTTATTTGCCCAGCCGAGGAAGTAAAACCATAAAATCATTGAAAAAATTACTTAAATGGAATGAGTTGTTTTATTCTTCTATTAGACTTAATGATTTAGAGCGATAATTAAAGTATGAGACTAGGTTAGCCAATTCTACCTAGAAATGCTGTTTCCTGCTATCTAGCGAAAATTATCTGACAGCTTATAGCGTACTAAATATAAATATAACTTAGCTTCTCAATTTTTTTTAAAGATTGTTCATGGTTTAATTAATATGATAAATAACCAGTCCACCATACAGTTCCCTTTAAACTTGCTTTTATTTTCAAAGAAAACACGACGTCAAAGATACTGGTTACATGCGTACATACAATCCAGAGATTGCATACAATACTCCTTCCACAGACAATACAGTCCTTCGCCGTCGTATATTCATGGAGGAAGGAATTCCATGCGTATATTGAGTCTGTATAAACTGTTTCCCTGTCTCGGGTGTTCGCTTCATACCCTACAAGCTACATCGAAATTTCTATAACACATCAAAAGATTCCGACAGATATTTCTCGAACATTAATAATACTTAAACAATCGAAACATATTAAAAACAATCAGAATTAATACTTTAATCATTTACCATCATTACAAAATGGTCATAAATGGAAATTAAAGATACTTAAACACAAAATTATTCACAGTAATCATTTTAAACTGTGGCAAATTGTCCTTTAGACATCGTAACTTGCATTAATACTTGGAATTACGAACATTTAAGCATTTCTTTTGCATAGTACTGTTCTTAAACGTATTAAATGGCATCTAAATAATTTCTTTTCATAAAAAAGTCTATATACACTGATTTACAGTTAATTGAAAATCAAACATTCAAGATTATATTCAACCAAACTCTAGCTTACTATAAGTGCTTCGTAAAATACAATTCCATTTAATTTTAGGTTTCAGGGCTGTTACACTAGTTTAGCCAAATCCACCTAGAAATACTGTTTCCTACTATCTATCGAAAATTATCTGACAGCTTATCGCGTACTAAATATAAATATAACTTAGCTTCTCAGAGAATTTATGGCAAACATATGTTTCTTTTACCCTTTGAGAAACAGATAATGTTTGCTAGTTGCTGAGTTGTGGACAATCTTGCCAACACCGTTTAGAATGGGACTATTTATTACACGTAGCCGTTATTTTGTTTCTTGGCGTTTACTTGTACTGAACTCTGATGTCGTATTGTAGTTTTTTAAAAATCATTTTCATGTTTTTGTAGGGTGTATGGTGTTTAATGTGCAGTACATCTAATTGCATGAGGGCAAAACTATCTGACACGAAGGTCACATTCCAAGGTAATAATAAATTACGTCCAATACTACACTGAATAGCAGACAGATTAGGTTATGTCATTATTACTGGTCAATAAATTCGACAAAGTTAGTGGTCGATCCTGTGATTTTCTTTCATCTTCCAGAGCTGTACCAAGTAATTAGTCAGCATATGGACGCGCCCATGAACTTCACATTCAGATTTTTAATTAAAATAGTTGTTCCGAAGCAATAAATTTCACCTTCTGACGTAGTATAGGATAGTAATGTGCTTAAGATGTAACCTTGTCTTTTGGGATTTACGAGATGTGCTGATGGAACTTTAAGAAAGGTAGAAAAACCTATTAGATAATAACCAAGAATCACCGAGGAGAACTGATAATAAGCTCGCTAGTATGACTAATGAACAGCGAAATATTTGGAATGGCTTAATCCGAAATGACACCCCTTAGTTTTATACAAAATTTTAATGCGACATATTGTCATACCACATACGGTCCTAACAGAGCGTAACGAAAAAAATTGTTTTGTTTAGGAAACTTGGTATTGGTTTGGAGAATAAGTTAGTGTAATTGCATGAATAAATAGTTTTATGTCAATCATTTAAATAAAAAAGGATGACTACTAACAAACGGAGCAACAAACATTTTCATTGTATAAGTCTGAAATTTTTTGAATGTGTACTTTCATCGTAGTAAAATACAGACACATTTAACTATAAACACCGTTACTAACTCTAAGGTAGATATCCAAGCGGCATGATATATTAAAATATCTTCTATTACATAACTAACCAAGTCCAAATTACAGTTAGGTATCTACCACATTTTCACGTTTACGAAGCATCAGTTTGAACTAGCAGGATTCACCGTCACTTTCGGTAACTAATACCGAAGAAGGCCCCACTTGTCCTATAGAGACTGGTTGCACAGCGACTCCTCGCCGAAGAAGCGTGAACGGCCACTCGCGCCTGAAGAGACCGATGTCATCCACTCGGTGGTTCGAACTTTGGTGTTACCCATGCGGTGACTGGAACCCACTCGGTGTATGGACTCAGAGTGATATGTCGTTTTTCATTCAGCTTCCACGAAATATACAGCCGCCTCTAATTGCGTGGAGTTACAAAAATTGTCTGTCACGAGGGTCAAGCCCTCATTTAGTCCACGAATCGGAAAAATTGACAGCTATGGAGGTTCCGTTATTGTTTCCCGTACCACGGCGAGTCAGCACCTCTCTGTCCCCAGTTTAATGGCCTGACACGAAGAACATTTTCGCACAAATAATTCCTTCTGTATTTCTCTTACGGTCCCAGGAGCCTGGGCGTGCCCCCCTCGGGACACTCATGGATGCTCCCCCGTGGTGTGCGCCCGGATACGGGCTTGGCGCTCCTGGGGTCGCGAGCTATGGTGGGTGCGAGGAGCAGTGGCTTGAGGTGTCGGAGCTCACGTGGCTCCAGTATCCGAGACTAGCTGCCTGCAGACCACGAGGCACACATCCTTGTCACAGCAGTTGGTTGACTACCCAATCCCTATAGAGATATTGGGTAACGGGCGTTGGCCAGTGCACTTCAAAAAAGATGCGTGGTATGGGTTCACGCAAGAGTCCCCGGCGGCGACTCTTCTAAAGGCCAATTCCCACGGCGCGTGGTGTGGGAGTACGCGATTTTTATCTTTTACTGTCTGGCGGTGGGTCGAGGCGCGCCGTCCCTGCTAGTATATGCGGCAAAGATGAATGGCGTCAACTAGCACGCGTCGAGGGACGGGCCGTGGGAACGCACCGTAACGTTGCAAGAGAAGCCTTGCTAACAAGAGAACAAATAGTTCGGCTTTGGGGTGGGAAACGGAGAGTTCCATGTCAAGGTATAGCGTAGGGAAGTTGTTTGAGATGTCGGGACTTGATCGTGATAAAGCCCTAGTATCCTAGACTAGCCCTCGTCAGACTGCACGTCGTGTACCCTTAAAGCTGCTGGTTGAATACTGAATCCCATAGAAGACGGGGGCGGCGAGCGTCGCCTGTCAACAGTAAATTTGCGGTAGGGGTTCACTAAAGTGTCCCCGATAGTGACTCTTCAGATGTTGGGAGGGTAGTCTTGCTAACAAGAGTACCAACGTGACTTTGGTCATAATGAGCTTCTTGGGGCTACAGAGGCAAGGTCCCGGCAGTATACGTCGTGAACCTGCTGACAGGGAGTGGTGCACCCTGTCACTGGGAATGCACACTGTTCCGATGCTCCGGGTCGCCTGCGGCAGGATGGAACAGCGGGTTGGCCTGGGGTTCAGGTAACTTGGGGTTACCCTGCAGAACCGAAGCCCTCGGACGGGTAGACCCTGGTTTTCGGAAGACTGGGGTTATAGTCAAGTGAAGTGGAGCTCTTCCCCCCCCCCCCCACCCCTCCCGACGCCAGTATGCTCCCTCTGCCGCTGCCTCCCGCTCAGGGTGACTGGCGGCTAGTACCTTGGTTTTCCGGTCACGCCGGGCTGGTGGTTGAAGTTAAGTGGTTTGACTTTACAGAGCAGAGAAACTGTACGGTACCGGTAGACCGGCGTTCGTCGTTGTAGGTGGTAGTCGTATTGCGGTTTTCGTCTGCGGTTGCTGTTGAGGCAGGCGTCGGTGATCAGGTGAAGTGGTTCCCCCTGCCGCCGGTATGGACCAGACAACTGACCAATAGATCCTAGTTTGGGGAAAGCTAGGATCACAGTGAAGTGAATAGTGGTGCTCCCTCCCACCGGTATTCACCCATTCCCAATGCCTAGTCGGTAAGATTCTCTTCTTCTGCTCACAGCGGTAAGGTGAGGTTACGCGACCCTGATAAGAGGCGACGGACAGTACCGGTAAGCTGACGTGATATGGCAACGGTGGTGGAAATCTTCGGGTTTCACTGTTGCGGTAAGTGATCAGTGATCACGTGGATTGGCACTCTCTGCCACCCGCATGTGCTACTTTTGCTGTCAAAATGGTCCTCTCTATATGTGAAGACTGATAGTGTATGGGCCCAAACATCTGACGCGGGTGTGGCAGCGACACCCTTGTGCGCTTCGCCTTTATGCTGGGGTGTGATGGTGTGCTACAAAGGTCTTCTGCAAAGCTTGGACGAGTGCACGGAAAGCTATAACCGTCAGTGGAACGCATACCGGTGTGCCGGTCTGGTTCGGTGGAACGTGCACTAGGAGCGTTCCCCATAGTGCGGGAACCTGTTGCTCGTCGTTGGCGAGTAAGGACGATGTCGGTGAAAAGGGGGGAATTATTCCCTACTCTATTGCTCTAGACAGTAAAACCGTTTTTTTTTCTTACGGCTTTACGCCTCGTCGACGGCTAAGGTCATTAGAGGCGGGATGGGACTGGGGACAAGGAACGGGGAGGAATTTGGTCATAGTTTTTTTGAAGGAAGCATCCCGGCATTCGCCTGGAGTGATTTGGTGAAACCATGGAAAACCTAAATCTGGATGCCCGGACGGGGATAAGACCGTTGGTGCAAAGCGGTACCGCGACTCTGCTGGGAAAGACGGATGTCACCAGTAAGCCGGCGTGAGTTGATGATGGCAGCGGTCGCTTGTGTTTTTTGCAGAGGGCTGGTGTTGGGGTCATTGATCGGTGATATAAGAATTGATACCCCTTGCCGCCGGTAAGTACTAATATACGGTGCCGGGAGTCGATGTGCCTGGATGACCGAATAACAGGGCACTATCCAGTCATGGATTCGGTGCCCTCTGCTACCGGCATGCACTCAGTGTTACTGCTGCTCCCGCCAGCAAGACCATGGGTGCAGAGAGGTGGCGCGTCTATGTTTGGGGGACGGTACCAGTAAGACAGTCACGTCAAGGGTGTCCATCCATGATCTAAAGTCTCCGGCGTGTTGTGTGTGGCTGCTGCTGCGTTGTACGGTTTGGTGATTAAGTGACTTGGTGCCACTTGCATCCGGTATGCACCAGCCACTTTGCTGCGATAATAGATCCTCTATATAAGTGGGTATTGGTAGTGCATGGGTCCAAACATCTGATCTAAGTGTGGCAGCAAAGCCCTGCCGAACGCTGCGGCGGTCTTCAGACAGCAACAGAAGGGGTGCGCACCGCTGCTGCAAACCGATGACAACAGCGCACCTCTACACACGCCTGTGATGTTTACCGACACAGAGTGGGTAGCTGCGTTTCATCTTCGCTAGCAGAGGCGGCCATGTTTCCATGGCGTGTTGTTGAATATCCATCCCGTCTCGTCGTGGGAGCGTGCCTTAACAGAGAACCTTTAGCTATACGGCCAGGTTTTGGAAGGTGTTCGGCCTGGTTCGTGGCGAGCGCTGCGTCCGCGCCGCTCCCCTAGGGCACCCTAATGGATGGCGAAGCGCGCCTTGCCTCGCCATCACCACTGTAATGACGCGTAATTCTTCATATGACCTTTTTTTGCTGCAGGGGTGGCTGCGAGGTAATGGGTGATTATGGGTGAGGTCTGTGAGGGGGATTTGTGAGCGAAAACTCGGATGCTCCCGTTGAGCAGCTTCGAACACATTTCGGAAAGCTGCTGTATTTCTATTGAGCATACAATAGCCTGTGGGACTGGCAAGACAAACATTTCGTCGCCACTGTGAAAAATCAGACGATTCCTTTGGTAATGCTTTAGCTTTGCAGTACTTGTGCTGTTGAACCTGGGGTGATCTTTCTGGAGGCTAGATGCCCCAAAAACTGAAATAATAAGCAGGAACGTGGTTGCTATGTTACGACATCTGATTAAGAGTGTCTAAGAATAACAAAACATTTTTCTAGTTCGATTTCCTCTCTGGTATGTTTAGTCGAAAACAATGATAAAAGTTAATGTAAAATAAAGAGCCATTAAATAAATGTAGTAGCAGAATTAGTGTTGTAAAAAACGTTTTTTTTCAGACTTAAAAAAAAACTGATTTTTTTTTTCTGTGACATGTTTTTTTTTCTATAAATACTAAATTTCAAATTTTTAATGTTGCATTTATCGTTTAATATGACTGTTTTGGAGTTTATACTAAGTACTTATCTTAATTTTTAAATCTACTATATTTTTCTGGTACAGTAAGAAAAAATTACAAAAATATTGGCAACATTGACTGAAGTTTTCTTTTACGAACGGGGATTTCCCGAAAAGGCTAGGTTGCGCGAGAAGGAATCCCCGTTCCCCGTTGTTTGGATTGATACTTGCTATTTGAACTAGTGCTGCCAGCGCTGCAAATTTATCTATAAACCTACGGATCTTTTCAAAAAAATTAGGAATTTTATATTTATCTACGGTTTTTTTTCTCTTTTTATTACTTAATGTGCTTTCCTTATATTCGTATAATTGTTAAACTCGCAACGTATTGTGATACTGAGTCATTAAATTGTCAGTAATTATGAATCATTTCCTTGCAACCGTTGGCGTAAACCAACGATTGAAAAAGAAATAAAGAAATCTCCTATTTTGTGTGAAAATAGATTTAAATTCAAACTTAAAAGACCTTAATAGAGAACTATCGGCGCAGTCTTTATTCACAGTGTGTACTTTGCTCACAATATAAAATTGCAATCTCAAGAGCTTTTGCGTATAATTATTTCTGAGGTTATGGATCTAGAGCAGACATTTTTTTTTTTCACAAATCTGAAAAAAAACAATTTTTTTTTCCAATTTGCAACACTAAGCAGAATACATTAGTGTAACATCACTACGATAGTAGATCATAACAATATAAAGCAGAATGTAGGAGTAAACATTTCGAGACCACCTGCCGACATGATATTCGAGGTAAGCTGGTTCTGACCTGCCACGACTACAGCTCCAGTTGGGTCACGCGCACTACAGATAAGGTCTGGTGGCGCTTTCCCTACTCCGTCTGGTCACGCTGCCACTGACCCAACGGCAGCTTTCTTCTCTGCGGAACACGGAGGGTGATAGATAGAAGACATTTATTAGAGTAATGTAATTAAGTCTATACTTTCATCATTTGATTTAAAATTTGTAAGAACTTTTATGTTTATCTAACAAATAGGTATTTCATTTTATTCCAATCTTATAATCTGTAATTGAAAGGGTCATACTTCTCGCAGAAATACTACAAATGTTGAAAGGGTACTAGAAATGTTGTAAGTAATGGGGAATTTCATATCAATTCAATTTTTTTTATTTATTATTACTTTTTTCATTATACTTTTACAAAATACAGGATACAAAATTTAATGACTCATTATACGAGATTCAAAGTTGCGGTCCTCTTCAGGATCGGCGCCCCTCGGAGTGTTGTCACGGGATTCTTGAATCTCCGCCCATTACGAGAAACTACAATATGTTGCCGTATGAGCTGACGTAACGAGGAGAAGTGGTAGCCTTTATAAACTCTCTCTTCATGAAGGAAATGTAGTCAGTGTATCCTTTATCTTGCTGCTGACAGACGTATAGTCAAGCATACTTTCCCTCAAGGTGTCACTGCGAATCGACTGAGACGTGTTCAACTTGGTTCAGTGGGGATGAATCATACGTTGCGGATAAAGTAATCCGTGCATTTTGGGGGGGGGGGGGGGCGGGAGGATCTTCTTCGGGAGATTTCACCCCTGCGGCAATTGCGTCGAAATCCGGTCAGGACAATCATGTCCTGTGATTAGGTTTTTTTTTTCCTACGGGCCAGGATCGATGATCTTAATCGAGAGATCGGACACCTAATATACTATCCTGATTTCGGTTTTTCATGGTTTCCCATGGTTTCCCGAAATCACTCTAGGCGAATGCCTGGATGGTTCCTCTAATAGGCCATGGCCAAACTCCTTTCCGTTCCTATTCCCTATCCACTTCCTTTGATGCCTATAGCACCCTGTGGAACCATGGACTTGCCCGGGACATCACGAACCTCCAATAAAAAGATGGGAAGGGGAAATACTCTTCGACCATTGCGTTCCAGAGTAATTGAAACATTCGCTTCCAGCAACATTTTTAGCTTATGGAAAGGGAATCTTGTTAAGTAACTTACTTGGGAACAGAGAGTAAAGAAACAAATACATCAAGAGTAAACCTATCCAAGGCATGCACCATCTCATTATTCCATAAGGCAATGATAGCCTTTTTGTGATTGTGGTGCGGAGAAGCAAGTAAACGAAATTATCAGACGTAAATCATTTACAATGTTGCCTACAGCCCCATTTATTGATTTTGATCCAATGTCGCCTGGTGCTGTTTGATAACTCGACGTCCAGTACCAACGTCCATAAATGTTACTTTGTTTATATTTTTCATGCGGAATTTAATTCTTCCAACAATATTAGTCTTAGCAATGTTAGTTTTTACAACGCAAATCCAAACTAAATAAATAAAATAAAATGCCCAACTGCCAGCCACATGCGTTTTCTGCGAAAGGGGAAAAAATGAAGCATGAACTGAGGCATGAACCGTCGTTCATTTGTTCCTGCTTTAAAAATCAGATTTGGTACTGTTGTCTGATCAGACATCAAACGAAATTGATGGCATTGTTCCACTGAACTGTAAAAATAAGTTAAAGTTTGTTGCTTTCCTTTCTTTGCGTCAGACTTTATGCCTCGTCAACATCGCGGTGATTAGGGGTGTGAGGGGATAAGGGAATGGAAGGAAGTTGGACACGCCTGTTTTGAAGCAACTATCCTGGCAATCACCTGGTGTGATTTGGTGAAATTAAGGAAAATCCAAATTTGAATGGCCGAACTGTGATTTAAACCGGCGTCCTCCCGAATGCGAGGCCAGAGCGTTACTGCAGTTGTTCTCACATTACATAAGATTAGATAAGAAAGCAGGAAAAAAAGTTGTAAAACTTTTTATCTCTACTTAATGTAGCTGCGCAGAACATTATTGCTATACACTGGAATTAGTCTGTGAAGGCATTCTAATTTCAAATTTTTCGAAATTTTATATATTAATAGATGACAGTGTGGCCAGGTTTCGAATGTTTTTTTTGTAATATCCTCTCCAAGAAAACCGTTACATATTCATCATGTTTTCCTGCTCGAATGAATTATTCCAAATTATTAGCCTGTGGTAAATTTGTTTTCTCCTTCCGGTGATAAAAATTTAAACCTCGAAACTGTTGTGTCAAGACAGAAGTGATATGAACCATATTCATCTCATTTCAGCACCGAATAACGAAACTCTACCTAACACATAATTGCTACTAGCAGATATACATCTGTGGTATGTTTTTATTAAATTTCTGAGCGACATTACAGTTTCTATAACTAGGATTTATCTTATTGGAATAAAAACAAAATCCTGTTCGCTCTCTCTCTATTTTTTTTTTTTTTTAAGTATAGCATTGATTTTCCTCGATGTGTTCAATGTGAAATATAAATGCGATTAAAGCGCGAAAAGTGTATTTTATATAAATATTAACGTAGGTAGATAACAAAACATAACTCTTTGGACCCAATTTAGTACACACTCACTCCATATGTGAGCGGTCTGGTAACACAGCACTTAAGGCATCTGACTGGAGATCGAAAGTTCCTCGATTCGAATCCCAATATCGGTGAGGATTTTGAAAGTACCTTAACCCGACCTTCACCTCTGGCACAGCTTGCTGTGTAATGTGAAGCACGCCAGAACGATTCCGTGGATCGGATTCCAGGTTAAGCTGTAGGTCCTGTTTATGCGGTAGGATTACCGGGTTAGGTTAAGGATAGCCATGGCAGAGGCACATGCGCGGCAAATCGTAACTACTCTTCACTACTCTTCTGGATCTCCCAGCAAATAATGCCAAACGCATTGTTGTTATTACTACATATGTACTACGGAGTGTTTGCCACCTCTTTGAAACTTCGCTGTAGGGATTACGAATTACCCTCACATTTCTTATTTTGCTGGGCAATTGTGGTGGAAATTTCTTACAACAGAGGGATTCCAACCATCAGTCTTCAAATTTAATGCCAAATACAGTACTGCGAATTAGTTATCTCAATCACAAGGCAGATCAGCACTACCATCAATAGACAAACGCTGTCAGAAAATAGTACATTATATATCCACATTAAGGTTACAGCTAAATTGCAAAGAATACCGTAGGAATGAATGAACACCACATTTTGTGAATGTCTTAACGGAGTTACCATATTCATAAAATTTGCCGTTAGTTGCTTTAAGTGGAGTGGTAACTACTTACCCGAATTCACTGATGGTTATTAAAATTATCACTATTATTTACATCTTTACCCACATTTTACTAGAAATTTTCAGTACCTCCATCAGATTTCTCTCATGTGGCCCATGAAGAGTTCTAAAACAGATGGGTTGATTAGGAGGTTAAATAAGAGGCAGAAAGGAAACAAAACATATTCGAAGTGATAACAACCGCAAACGTAGAGCTAAAGATAATACATACTAGCCCATTATTATTGGAGCTATGATATTTAATAAACAATCTGTCACATTTAGAAAACATGTTGAAAGTAGTTAATACAATTTATGCAGATATATAAATATCCTCTGAAATATAGAAACCTGAATTCTGCACAGCATTGTGAAACTATTAAAAGATTTTAGGCAGGAGATTCTTTTGATTTATTCGTGTATATGTCACTTCCATTCAGTACAAACTCCGTTTGGTACATAAAGGGGCAATTGTTTCTTGGTATCGTGTATTTTGCATTACGTATGTTCATTAATATATCACTTCTTCATCGTTAAATTCGTTGGAAATTGAAATTCATCATAATTTACCCAGTCTCTTCAAATCAGTGTTTGATGCTTGTTATACAAAGCCCGTAAAAAATAACTTGTTTTGGCAAGTCGTTTCTTTGCAGTTGCTTAGCTAATTTTTTCCCCCCTGTCATCAGTCTTTCGACTGGTTTGATGCAATCCTCCATCTTTTCCTAACTTGCGCTAACCTCTTGATCTCAATATACCACTCGCAACCTACGCCTACAGTTATCTGATTCATATCCTCTAATATTTGTACAGTTCTTACCTTCGATATTCTCTCCAATAACAAATTAACCAACCATGCATGTCTTAAAATTGACCCACCATCATTTCCAAAACACGGTATTATCGTACTTTATCGGTCCAATTCATATTCCACATTCTTATATGGCACCACATTTCGAATGTTTCAGTTTTCCTTCTTGATGGAACTGTTATAAAATAAAGCTTAATGCAATTCTCATGCATTGCGGTGTAGCAAAAGGTTTCAGTTGTTATCCTGGTTCAGGTTACATTTCAACCTAACCACAAACTCTGCTAATATTTCCGATAGATAATCAAAGATTCAATCATATGCCAATTCGAGGTATCGCATGTTAAGGGCATCATGCATCGCGATATGAACTTGACCCAAAATCTTCACGGGTTTTTACATCTTTCTTTTTTATATTCTCGTGATTCAAATCGGTATTACAACCTTTGATCGGCTAAAACAGCTACACGCAGCTGAAATGATGATCTCAGTAATATGGCGAAGGAAATTAAAATTAAATCTTGCAAATTACGTTATGCCGCGCAATATTATTTTCAGTTGTGCTCTAGGCTGCTTACGATCAATGTAGAACTTCATTCATTCAAACGAAACAGGGCAATCATGAAAATAATCTAAATATATATATATATATATTTAAATTAAATTTTCATGCCATCTGCTGTAACGTCATATGACAGTTGTAATTCTGACCCTGGCTATATAACAATCTAATCAAATCTTCAGTTAACATTGCTGATCAAAAATTAAAGATTTTATACTTCATATCTATTGGTAAAGAATTTAAAAAAAATTATATCAAACGAATATAAATAAATAAAAGTAACTAATAATTAACGTGTTAAGATAAACGTAATACATACTTTTCTATCAGCGCTTTCACAATTTAGTTCTTCGCGTATGTTGAACTAAACAGAACTGTTACCAACTAGCCGGCATAACCTCGAGTAACACTTTATTCGTTGTTAGTTCGGCAACGAAGGTTGGTAGCGTGACGATCATGGCCACACAGTGACCAAGCTTAACGATTTTTCAATATAGATGAATTTTGCACTGGTAGAAAGTGATGTGAGAAGCACATACGTGCGATCGCTGGAATCCCTTGACTGACCTGTTCCTGTGAAGAACATTATTTTTGTTCGTAGTTGAAAGAGCAATAATCACGCCTCACTGCTCAGCGACAATTCTAAATTCTGACGATAAGTAGGCGCCGGATGACCAGGTCATTAACGGGGAAAAATGAATAGCGGCTTCTCTCACTAACCAGAGAAGAAACGACACGCAATCTGCTATGATTGTCCGGCGCTTTAATGGAGGTTTAGCCAGTGACTTTTTCTGCGAGGTCACGGTAAGAGGCGAAGTCACTACTGTGCCAATTCCTTAGTTTTGAGACTTGGTTTCCGGTTGTCTGAGTGGATGATTTCTGCTAGGTTATATAACGGGGTGACACCTGGCCTTTATGTCGAAGCAATCTTCACCCTGAATTCTTTTTCGAGACGAAAGTTCGAATCCCCGTCCGGGCATCCAGATTTGGGTTTTCCATGGTTTCTCCAAATCACTCCAGGTGAATGCCGGGATTTTTCCTTCAAAAAGGTCATGGCCGAAATCCTTCCCGTTCCTTGCCCCAATCCCATCCGGCCTCTAATGACCGCGCCGTCGACGAGGCGTAAAACCCAAGGAAAAAAAACAAGCTATGTAACTAATTTTGAGGGAGACACCCTCCCCCCCCCCTCCTAACAATCGACCTCACAACTTTTTGAGACTTCTTTTTTTTAGGTTCCATGCTCCGAAGGGCGGTTACACCACCCCTAAGGTCGGGTTTTGGACCAAATTACAAAACCTCACGTGATATTTCCGTTGACCCCCTCCCCTTCCCCTTGGTGAGGTTTCGTGAAATTTCGCCGGACCCTCCCCCCCCCCCCCCTCACGTCACCTCACGTCATTAATGGATGCTCCGTTAGATCATGACTGGAGGAAAAATCCTGCGATTGTGCGATAAGGACACATGTCGTGCCGCGAGAAAGTACGAGTGGAAAGGACTGCTTGGAACATTCTGTTGGACTCCTTTTACTAGTGTGAATGGATGAGCGCATCCTATTGTAGTTCTACACGCATATCGTGTAAGTTGGACCGTGAAGAAGGCGCTTTACTTTACATGCAAGTTTAAACGTGTAAATTCGTCGCTTAGCTAAAAACACCATTTGGTTCATTGTTATTTTTATTGCAAGATCGTCAGAAAAAAACAACCACTTTGTTGTTAGCTATGCGACGATGTGCAGAACTCGTATAAAGAGAAAATAATATTATATAGTGCAATGTAAACAAAACATCCGCTATACATCCACAATAAATATTGCGCGAAAGTTCCGCACTTACAGATGCCGATGCGGAGATCCGTTACATCCCTATTACACGGCTACAACAATACGTTTAGCCCATAAATCAGTGTAAATTAGTAAGACTGATCTATACATGTGTGTACAGCCATGAAATACCACGCAAATAACGGCCCTGAGATTTTCAAGTAACATTTAGAACAATAATTAAAAATTGTTTAATAGTTATAATAGCATTTCACATACCTTTTCCTGTCTTTTTTCTTTCTTTCTTAGGGAGCGTGCACAAACCACGTAGCTCCATTTTGGCCTAAAGTGAACGCCCCCTCCCACCCACGTAGCCCTACGTAGCTTTTGCCCCTACCCCCCGCCCACCCCCACCCCACGTAGCACGTAGCTTTTCTCCCTTTTGATTCCAGAAGACTTTTTATACTGTTTTCTCTCGTCAGACGATTGTAAATTATATAAAAAGATAATTAACTGAGGGAAATAAATATTCACGTGCTGTTGTGTGTTCTATTCCTCATTTTAACTGTGAAAAATGTTATGAAAGGAAAGCTACGTGGCCTGGCTCGGAACCCCCCTCCCCCCACGTAGCCCAGCGCAGGCTTCCAGCCAACCCCTCCCCCCTCTGGACCGAGCCACGTGGTTTGTGCACGCTCCCATTGTAGATATACGCCTCGTCAACGCTAAAGTCATTAATATCGGGGACAAGGAATTTGGGCATAACCTTTCAAAGCAATAATCCCGGCCTTCACCTGGGGTGATTTCAGGTAACCAAGGAAAACCGAAATCTGGATGACCGGAAGGGGATTCGAACCTGCGTCTTCCCGAATGCGAGGCCAGAGCGTTAACGCTCCGTCATAGTGCAGTATTTGTTTGTTCACTGATATGTTGTTGCTAGCTAATTATATTCTCAAATAATTATACTAATTAATTTCTTCTTCGAATTTTCTACTTAAAGTCAACGTGTATCTTATAGGTATTTTGCATTATTAAAGGTTGTATGGTAATATTTTAATCGGCGAAGTAAAACGTATTTAAGAAGCTCTTGAATGTCCCCACTTATTTAGTACTTTTTATTATTTTATACATAATCCAACCATCTAGAAAAGGTCTTACTGCTTATGTCACAGGAAGTGAAAGAAAAATTCCAGTAACAAATACAAATTCAAGCAGACAGAATGAACATCGTGATTATATTGTTCTACTATAAGAGTGAACATTTAGGAATCACCGGATGTTAAGGAAAGTGTATGGGATGAGATAATAATATAAAATATAAACAAAAGCAAAGTAGACAGAGTTACAATAGAAATGATTCAAACAGAGAATAGACTAAATTTAGACAGAGGTAGCACTAAGAAGTAACAAAATTTTGGTTTTGAAGTACAATTATATAAACAATAGAAAAAAGATCTTTCTTCAAACAGAAATCCCTCTATTAATCTAACATTAATCCAGCATTCAGAAAGAAATTTTGAAGCTGAATATAGAACATCGTTATATAGAGCGAAACTTCTATCCTCGGAATAAAAAATGAAATTCACATCAAAAACGGCACATTTCTGTGTAATTATGGAAATTGTGTATTAAAAATGTTAAAATAAAGGCACAAAAATATTGACACATGTCGCTAACTCATAACTGTAGCACCTAGCAGAGTGTCCATAAATTCTGCGACAGACAGATAAACTAATAAAAACTGCAAGCTCGAGAGTTTTTCATGAATTTAAAGCGCCGTAAATGCCTTCGGTATTACAGGTATGTAAATTATCTGAACGGCTTCACATTTCTTTATCATACGAAGTAATGATGAAATTCAGAATTTTAAAATGCCTCAGAACCAAAGAATAAACATACATTTTTTCAGTGTACGATTTATGAAAGTGAAATTTGAACCTAAGGTATGAAGCAGTTGTTTGACTCATCAAGAAATTAATGAAGACGTAAGTATAAAAATAGTGTTCACCGACTGTGTTGAAAGTAAATCTTCAGTGTGGTAGATTAAAAACTTGAAGCAAAGAATAATTTGAGTAAATAAGGTACATTAAAGTTTCCAGGAACGAAATAACAGGAGCTGAATCGCAGAAATGTTATCGCGATGAATGATTCTTTGTAAAGATGATTGTGTTTAGAAAGTACCGTCAAAAATAATATATGGGATTAGAACGGTCTGTTACAAAACGTGGGGAAGAGGTGGAAACAGATTTGAATGAGATATGTTCTTCATTTTTATAATGTAACATAAATGGAAAATATCGCACTCATACAGGCAAAGATATGTACCGAAAGACATTCTCGCTGCATAACAAGTAGTAGAAGCAGCGCGGGAAGTCGAATAATCGTGTTGCACTGGAGCTTACGGTCGTGCAGCCCGGAAGAATGAAAACAGCCTCGTCATCATGTGCTGGCCTTCTGGGCTTGCTCTCCTTCGAGAACAGGTGGTTTCTTGTTTACACCAAACTGTATGTAACATAGGCAAGTATACATCTATGAGCCCACCTGCCCAGGGGCGGATCCAGGGGGGAAGCTAGGGGGTTCAACCCCCCCCAAATGTATCTAGGTCCACCCCCAACATTGTAATTTTGGAGACCTTTTTTTTAAAAAAGCTCTACGGATTCGAGGCCCTTAGACTACCCCATGGCCGACTCAAGCCCCCCCCCCCCCAAAACGAAAATCCACTGAAGGCAAGCACTCTGAACCAAAATTCATTCAAGCCAAGCCCCCTCCCCCAAACGAAAATCCGCTCAAGCCCCCCCCCCCCCCCCCAAATCCTGGATCCGTCCCTGCACCTGCCCACCTACATGTTACGACAGATGCATAATATCTACTGCAGTGGTGTAATAACAGAACTACTACTTAAATATGTGAAGCATATTATATGATTTACACTGTATTAACAAATCTGTTAACGTCACTGATTACAGATTCATTTTATGCATGTAAAACTTGACACGGAAGATGATTTTTTTTTATTTTTTTTGCTTGTGGTTCTACGCTTCGTCATTAAAGGTCATTAGAGGTGGGAAATGAATAGGGACAAGGAATGGGAAGAAATTCAGCTATGACCTTTTGAAGGAACTTTCCTTGTAAGAAGTTCCATGGAATTAGGTTTCAGCAAATAAAGCTTTGGTTACATTCGAGGTTAGGAGAGAATGCAAATAGATGGTACACGATAAGTGAGTATCTAACTAGATACCGTTCGGATTTTAACGATTACCTGAAACTGGGAAAAACGAAAGCTTGCACTGGGCTTTCTTATTGTAACCTGGGAACCCCACTACTAAGGGGGGACCCGCAATCAAAGAGGGGGGCCCTCCTGGGCCAGTAGTAGAGCTAAAAAGAAAGGTCGCCCATAGATTTTCTGGGCCGAATTTCAAATTTAAGCATCCACAGCCGGAGGGGGGCCCGCACCACATGTATAGCCTAGGAAGCCCTCAAAGCCTAAATGCAGCCCCACAACTACATTGATAGCGTAGAAATGAATATGATTCAGTATGTTCACTGCTGAGATACTGATAAGTTTTAGATATTAGAATACTTTGCCATTCACACTGTGGCTTTGCCAGCGTTGTTACCTGCGGATGGAGATCATTCTGGGCAAGTTACACGGCATTTTGCAAATAATGCTTTGTGTTGTTCATTCAGCAAGGATACACGAGTGGGCCTTCGGCTCCGAAAGCCCATATCGATGATGTTTCGTTGAATGATCACACGCAGATGGCCCAGCATTGAAATCCGCAGCAATTTGCGGAAGGGTTGCACTTCTGTCACACTGAACGATTCTCTTCGGTCATCGTTGGTCCCGTTCTTGCTGAATCTTTCTCCGGCCGCAGCGATGTCGGAGATTTGATGTTTTACCGGATTCCCGATATTCACGGTGCACTCGTGAAATGGTCGTACGGGAAAATCCTCACCTCATCGCTACCTCGGAGATGCTGTGTCCCATCTGTCGTGCGCCGACTGTAACACCACGTTCAGACTCACTTAAATCGTTATAATCTGCCATTGTAGCAGCAGTTATCAATCTAACGCTTGCGCCAGACACCTGTTGTCTTATATAGACGTTGCCGACCGCAGCGCCGTACTCTAGGTGTGTAGATATCTGTGTTTGCGTACACATGTCTATACCAGTTTCTTTGGCTCTCCAGTGTAGTTCGTCTAGTAAAACCGTGAAATGAAATATGAAATGGAAATAATGCATAGAAATAATTATAAGAGGTATTAAATACTTTAGATGCTTTATCCCACCTAAAATGACAATTAATTCATGTCGTGTAGCCGTAGTCAGCTCAGGAAACCTTTCACACGACTCGCGAGAGTACAAATGAAACCCTCGACACTGCACCGCACATTTATACTTTACTTTCTGGTGCTAATGTTATCTGGATACTAGCATCTTCCTGTTCCAGGACTTTTGGCACTTCAGTGTATAAATACAGCGAGAAACAACAGAATTTACCCACATTAAAAAATTGGTACGAAAGAGATAACACCCGAAATAGTTTTTATTGTAACTAGCGTGCTCAATGGAATTACCACTGACAGTCTTAACTACAAATAGTGAATCATATTTCCGATTGGGCCATTTTAATGAAACACATTGAGTCGTCTATTATTCCACATATGTAAAGTTGTCCAAAATTCATCACAATTGTGAAAGAACTAATACATGAAAAACATGCAACAAATTAAGTCTTTTAAACTAAAAGATGAACTCCAAGCTGTAACAATTTGGAAACTAATTCTAGCAAATGTACTTTCGTTATTAAAATTAGGGGTTTTCTTGGGAGAAAGATAATACCATTATAACTCATTTGCATCGCAACTGATTATAAAAGATGAGATATACAACCCAAGTGTAACTTTGAAGGCTCTGACGTGGCATATGAGTAAATTCAGAAAAACATTTTTTCAGACATAAAAGAATAGACAACGGCTCCTGTTATTAGCTGAGTCAGTCCTAGAACCATAGGAGTCTGACTGCTTACTGCAGCGTGGTAGGTAAAGTTAGAAGCGACGCGTTTATTGCACAAACGCCGCTATCACCTCGAGGCGGGTGACAAAGTGAGTCTTTGTAGATGTAGAGGAATGGTTTCTTGCATTTCCGACTTAAAGTAAGTAGTCCCTAATGCATATGAACATGTTTTCCTTACAGAGTGATGCGGTGTAAGAGAATAGTCTCAAATATAACAGCGAAACAGCATCAACCAAAATATAAGCCCAGGTTTCCCATTCAAAAGGAAAGTTGCAATCAGCATCGCAAGGTTACAGAACACTAATACAATAACGTTAGCACATGCAATGTGAGCCCGTGTAGAATTCTCTTCCCATAACGACATTAGAAACCACAAAAGTATTGACCGGCGAAACGATACCGACATATGACAATCTGATAAAACTTCCACAAAGAAACCATTGGAATTTCTCCTAGTTCCAGAAATTTGGATCATAACAGTGGGAATATTGAGCTTTTCAAACTGTAGCCTAGGAATAGCGAATCGTTCGACCGATAAACAAAGCTTTTCAAATGAAAGTGAACTCCAGTACCAAGTCGTTCATTTCATGCAACTTTTGGTTACTCTAACAGCTATTTGTATGGTTTTCCATTCACTACATACCATTTAGGCTTTATAATTTGGTGAAGAATGCGCACAAGGATTAAAAGCTAAGCTCGTTATTCAACCCGAAGATTGGTTGGAAAGAAGTATACTCAGCCTGGTACTGGAGGTAGGGTGGCCAGTTCTTTTCCAACCTTATCTAACCTAACATAGCAATACCTAACGTGGCAATACCTAACATGGCAATCTTAACGGATAAAGTAGATTTATAGTTTAACGTGGAATGCAAACCACGGAATCGTTCCGACGTACTTCATATTAATGCATTTAATACCTGGGTGACCGATATTTGCTCGGAATCTTTCGATTTCTGTTTAACATGTAAGATTTTGCGTGAAGTTGAACGTTTTTCCTGAAAGTTTCCTAGGCATTTGAACGGTACAATTTCTTGCTCTGATAGAAGGGAAGCTTAACAAACATCAGTAACCTTACTGGAACCTGAAACTTCTACGAGATGAGTTAAGAACCATTTGCGAGACACGAAATACAAGAATTGCTCTCTTTTTTGGTAAAATCTTGCTACAATCTTCAAATTCAAAACGTTAACTAATAATGAAATTTCATCCAAATCGCTAGAGCCATTACAGAGATCGTCCAGTTTATCATCTCATAAAAATTCCTTTTAAAGAAAAATCTTATTATTATGTTAAATGGAAATCTCATTACTAATCAGGGATTAATTAATGGTGCAAAATTAGTGATAATTCATTTAGACGAGTACATCATCAGTGCTCAATTCATTCACTCCCATAAAACTATGTTAATACCTCCCATTAACCTCGCACCTGATCCAACCGTGCCTTTCCAAATGATAAGAAAACAATTTTCATTAAAAGTAACCTTGACGATGGCCATTAATAAAGAACAAGGTCAGACGCTTCAAAGCTCAGGATTGTATTCAGCAGAACCCGTATTTTTGTATGGACACCTGTACATGCTTTTTCATGCGTTCTTAGATTCATTTAATATTTATGTTTGTGTTAAAGACACATACGGTCAAAAAGTAAACGATAACATTATAACTGCTAATATTGTTTTCATAGAAGTTATGTAATTTAAAGAAGATTGAAAAAATTACATTTGCCAAAGCCAATATCTATTTTTTAAATGTTTTACAAATGAATATGTAGTGTTTAATGATAACGACATGTTACAATTAGACTGATTACTGCTCTTCAAAATAAATTACCTTTTATTAATAAATATACTTGTATATACCTATTTCCAGATTATTATATTACCATCAGATGACTGATTGACCACGATACTGTGCGAAATATTCGCATGGCTCACCTAGTATACAAGAACTGTTCGTTTAAAGATATAAGAGTTCCTTGCTCTAACCAAAGAGAAACTATCAGTAGGCTTTATCGTACCTGAAACGTCTACGAGATAGCGTTAGAGCCGTTTCCGAAACACCAAATACAAAAATTGTTCGTATTTTGTAAAATCGCGTTTTTGCAGGGAAGACACCTGTTTAGATAATCTTAAAAAAGTAAAAGTTTATCTAAATATGAAATTTCATCCAAATCGTTAGAGCCGTTTCCCAGAAACTGAATATATATATATATATATATATATATATATATACAAGAATTGCTCGTTTAAAGATATAACATTACACGGCAAGGTCTGCCAGAGGCGATGGTCGTGTTATAGGCCTTTGAAAGTCCCTCCCCGCCTACACAAGTATTCGAACCGTGGACCA
This sequence comes from Vandiemenella viatica, assembly GCA_031002005.1. Lineage (NCBI taxonomy): Eukaryota > Metazoa > Arthropoda > Insecta > Orthoptera > Morabidae > Vandiemenella > Vandiemenella viatica. The sequence continues at coordinate 46,067,901 of JARYHS010013631.1, forward strand.
TTCGATTTCCCGTCAGACGCCTTAACCTCAGCCCGCTCCTGGTACTAGGCACACAGTAACAATTTTTCCCGTTACCAATTTGTCCGAGAATCTGGTGGTGATGCTAGAGACAAACTAGGAAAAATTGGTGAGTGCAGCCCTGTACCTCGAGAGCTTCATAGTGTCTGGCGCATGTGTTGGGTTGCGGCTGGCCGGAACTGCCCAAGCGGGTCACTGGCACGACCGGCTCTCGCTCTGGCCGACATGCGGCCAAGGACGGGAGGAGCAGCTCCGGCCCCACCATTATGCAAAGCGACCGGAGAAAGTGCACCACACAATCGCTCCCGCGGTTACACTTAATATTACTGCACCGCTACCGGCAGCAGCATAGAAATCCGCAATATGCTGCCTGCTATATACTCTACTAACACACTCCAGAATAATCATAAAAAATGGCGGAAAAGTTTTATTAACATTAAATAAAATATCATTAACAGTCTGATAACAGAAACTTCAAAAAGAATAAAACTACATAGAAAGAATATATTGATTTACGTATGAAATGTCTTTATTCGTTTAGTGATATTTGTAGCAATAGTTTTCCGAAGGCGTTCGATTGCTAGCGCTCCTTCCTTCTTCAGTCTTCCAGAAGTTTATCGACCCGTACTCCACCATTACTTCTTAGGCATCACTCCATCGTCTTCTAGGTCTACAATAGCTTCTTTTTCACATTTGACCTTTACTTCTTTTTATCTTCACTGCCCTATTTACAACTGGACACATTGGTCAGGTAGTAGGAGAGAGGTTTCTAAATCCTTCACTTTCTGGAGAGAGTGAAGAGGGGATATACTAGAAAAGTAAAGCGATTGGGTTTAACCATTGCTTGACTGTGGTAGTGTAGTATGAGACGCACATTATGGATATAACATGCAGGAGTTGGAACGGAGAAGGGCTGTTAGAATTGTCTGTGGAATTACCAGAGAACACAATCAATAAGTGATTTCATAAAGGAGTTGGAATGGAATAACTGGAAGACAGAAGGAGGGCGAAGAGAACCATGAGAGTATACAAGGAATATATTGGTGAAGAGCCGTGGAAAGATACTGGAGTAAGAACTGGGAGAGGTGCATGGAAGGGAAAAGGTGACCACAAACTGGCACTCGATTTCAGGCGTAAGGCGGTGGAAAAGTTTCTTTCTTAGGTGAGAGAGTCGGGGATTGGAATAAATTATCAAGAGAAATAATGAATAATTTCAAAAAAAAAAAAGCTAATAGAATTTAAAGCTGAAATTTGTTGAGGGAAAAACTAAGTGGGAAAATGGAAGGGGAAAACGGGTGCGTAGCGAAATTGTTTTATTTTTTTACTTATTACTTTACGCCTCGTCGACGTCAAGGTCATTATAGGCAGGATGGGACTGTGGACAAGGAACGGGAAGGAATTCGGCCATGACCTTTTTGAAGGAAGCATCCCGGCATTTGCCTGGCGTGATTTGGAGAATCCAAGGAAAATCCAAATCAGGAAGCACGGACGGGGATTCGAACCGGCGTCCACCCGAATGCGAGGACAGAGCGTTAACTGCTTACCCACCACGCTCGGTGCGAAATTGCCACCGGAGCGTGCGATTGACATTAAATTTAATTAAATTAAAACCACTCTGTCTTTGATCTCTTCCTCATCTCTAGAGACCTCTATCTGATATGATAAAGGTACTGGATCGGGAGTCATTGCAAGAAAAATTGTTCTGAGGCTCTCGAAGTAACGGCTTTTTTTTTCTTCTGGCTTAACAAATTGTCAGTGTCGTTAGAGCTGGGGAAAAATGGGGGACAAGGGACGAAAAGGGGTTCTGCCATGGCTTTTTTGAAGTCACCTTGGGTGATTTCTGGAAACCATGTATAATTGAAATCTGGAATGCCGGACTAGGATTTGAACCAACGTCCTCCGAATACCAGGCTCCAGCGTTACCATTCACCCACAGGACTGGATTGGAAGGTAGAAGACAGTGTGCGTATATGTAAAGAGCGGGTGATGAGGCATGGATGAATACTGGGGGAAGCAGAAGAAGTAGTGTATGGAAGTAAAGAGAGGACAATAACTATTACCTAATGCCTAATAAAGTTTTGATATGAGGGTAAGTTAGTCAGCGAGTTGGTATCAACGGAAGTGCTGAGAGATTTATCTGGATCATGTAAACTATACGTTGGAGTCGTTAATTAACTGCAGTCATTAATTAACATAAGAGCATTTGCTGAACTGGTGTGTTGATACAGATTTTACCACTTACTCTCCCAAAGGCTGTATGTTATGGTCAAAGAAATTAAATGACGAAACGTAAATGAGGTAGATACTGTTGCTACGCATTTACGAAACAATATTGCAATGAATCAACTTTATTCCGTAAGACACTAAAACTTCCTAAACAATTTACAGTTCATATTCAGTTAAATCATTTACTGGTTGATAGGCTAGTTAAACAGTTACGATTCTTGACTTAACAAATGGCCTGGACTACTCATTGCCCGCATTCCCACAACTAGAGCTGTAAAAGTAACGAGAAATTCTGTACTCGTATGTATTAGTTACTAAACCAATCAGTACCCGTTACTTTCAAATAGTTACTCGTTAATATTTGATACAGTCGAACACTAGCATGAAGCATCGCATCGGGTCGCGTCGCATACGGGAAAACTTCGATCCTACGTTCGTACTTGGTAAAGTTTAAGTAAATTGTTTATTTAGTAAAATAAGTTTAGGTAACTTGTTCGTTTGGATAAAACTTGAAGTAATTAGCACATGGATCTTACGGAAAACATCTGAATTTACACTTGATTTACTGTAATGAATATTATATAAGAAATGATAATCTAATTTCAAAACGAACAAACACTTGTTTGCATACAAAAATAAAAAGACCTGACCTTTCACCTGACTGTGACATATCTTGTGGCAATAACTTATGACGGTAATTTTTTTAAAAGTAGTTTACTCATAATCCTGCATACAATCCTGATATCATAATTGGACATTTATTTAACAAAAATTACAATCTCATCAAAGTATTTCGTTTTTAAATAGGAGGTTCCACCACTGACTTCATTTACTGTTTTAATTTATTTTCGTAAATTCTTCATCTTTTTGTGATTAGATTCGTAATTGTCGCGATTATAACAAACATTCAAAATCAAAGCCGCATTGATCACATGGATCCTGCAGCAATTAAAATTCATTTATTGCTATGTCACATTACTTCTGATGCAATTGAGCACTAGCATGAATATCGCATGAATAACTTCGTCAATATTTTGTAAAGTTCAAGTAAATTGTTCGTTGATGAAAGTAAATTTAGGTAAATTTTTGGTACAGTTAATTTACTGCGCTGAATATTACATACTTCAGAATAATAACTAATATCATAATCACAGCACACTTAAATCAACTAATTTCAAAACAAACATCTGCTCATTCAATCGCTGGGCGAATTATTCCAGTTCCCGCATGATACGTCGTGTTCGTTGGTTTATCGAATCAAACTGACAACTATACGACAAATGCGAGTAACAAAACATGCGAGTAACGAAATGAATTTGTGAGTAACGATTCGGTACTTCGAGTCAGGTGACGAACCCGCTACTCAGTGACGAATACATACGGTTCGCTACAGCTCTACCCACAACACCCACAGCCATAACACGTTCTACCTTCTCTGCGCGACGAACAACACTACAGCCAACGCCAAAGAAATTAATACTAACTTAACACTATCAATTTATGTTAACCCATAGGCTACACATACTACTCTACTGTGGAACCTTTGGATTAGAAAAATAAATGATCCAAGCATTAAAATAATTTTTTTTCGAATTTGGGCTCCAAGGATCACGTGGACACTGGCCTCCGCATGTGAGGGGTAGGGGATTAAGTTCCTGCCCTATGTCTAACCACACCTATCTGGCTCGCGCAGAGTCTTGTGTTGTCATCTATCTACGTTCTAGTGTTCTCTATGTAAGCTTATTTTTTGTTTGTGAAATGTGTTGTTTATGAGGCGGAGATTGAGGACCGTCCTACCATTCGCTTATAATGATTGGGCAGTGAGAATGTCGTAAACAGTGAAAGAATTTAAAGAAAACATGCCTATAAACCACAAGTATGTGCAAAGGAAAGTTCTCAAATGGGCTTTCGCTCGTTCGGAATTTACTATAAAATATCAGATTTTACTGAATCGTATCATTCTTATTTTAATACTTGCCTAGATTTTCTTATTTCATGACAAATTCACAGATAACTAAATTAACCTATTATTGTTTTCTTGATCACTATCGGTACCCTATCGTAACATCTCTAACTTTTCGTCTTTCACAGCAATCACTCTTCAGGACCCCTTCCCCCGTAAGCTACAAGAACTGTGTAGCTCTCAGTCTAAGCACAGCTTGAATTCTTAAGTATAAGTATATTCATGTTCACATATTCGCTTTCGTTACTTCATTATATATTTGTTTATTATCTCTTTTAATATCAACCATTAGTTAGGGGAGTCAATCATTTATTGGAGAGGTTCATAAACTGTTTTCTTATGTCTATAAGTTACCTTCAGCATATATAGATTTTGTGTTTTTATTATATACTCTCTTATTCAATTTTAGAGCTGTCTCTATCCCATACCATTCACATTCCTGTAAAGCAACACAGTTTCAACATGCGGGTATGTTTGTTTACTTGATGTTCTAAAGAATACACATGTCAAGGCGACATAAAAACGATACCAGAAACAATAAAAATCGTGGAATAATTGTTGAGGAAGATAGGAAAATCTTTTTTATGGGCTTAGTTTAGGATAATTATTAATTTTTCGAGCATTTCATCGAGGTCGGTGGGTGAACAGTAACGCACTGGCCTTACATTCGGGGGAACGCAGGTTCGAATCTCCTTCTGGTTATAGAGATTTCGGTTTGCTATGGTTTCCCGAAATCACTGCAGGCGAATGCCTGGATGTTTCCTTCCAGTGGCCATGGCCGAATTCCTTCCCAATCCTTGTCCCCAGTAGTTTCCCGCCTCTGATCAACTCGACGAGGCATGAAGTCAGAAAAAATGAGAATTTCTTCTTAGGAAAATATTTGTTTCATTGTTTTAAAAATATGATTGTTACTTTCGACATTTTTAAACAATAAGAAACGCTGTGAGGAAACAATTATAATTTAAAATTTGCTTTATGAACTATTACTCTGTAACATAAGAGGGTGTGTCAGATGATGTTGGCCTGCGAAGACGGCATCGCCTGACAGCAAAGTACTTACGTATCCAGTCTTTAGACTAAACTGACTTTGGATCAGATAACAGAGGCTATAAACCGAAGCAAATAACAGTTAGCGCAGCATTTCATATGTAATTAGAGGTGTATATTTATCATCATCATGACCAAGCCGTTATTCTACCCGGCGTCCGTATTGACACGCGTACCTCTCAATTACTCTTATTAATACCACGCAATTTACTAGCGGCTTCGAAGACACGTTCCACTTATCACTCCCTTCAGTATATAGGCTGGCCAACATTTTTCATCTCCACTGCTCCATATGAACCGCATTACTTCTTTACAAGTAATAAAATTGTACTCTATTACAGAATATACTCATGCACACCTGCAATGAGAGGCACAGTTTACGGTTCACAGAGTATATTTCAATCCTTTTAATAGAAAAAAACTGTTGTCATGTATATTGACAGGTCATCCTGTAACAGAGACAAGACAAACCACAATAGCATCTTCACATAATATCGACTTTCAATACTTTGACTGTTTGCTTGCCATGGAGACTATCTTTCGTGTTTTTGGCCATCATATACAAGCATAAGTAATCAGCGTTTGCCTGTATCTTCGCCTACGTGCCCCGCGTGTATGGACTGATGTGTGTATCGCAGAATCTTTTATTTTCGTGTAGCAGTTGTTTTGCTTATGTTGGACGTTGTTTAGAATATCTGGTTGCGATTGTATGAAGAATCTTTGATACTCATCTGTTTATGTTATGAATAGATTATCATTTCTTGCCACGATATTCGTTCATGTACAGTCATAAGATATATCGCAGATTTTAATCTATGCCATAAGGTTTCAAACAGTGAAAACCACATCAAAATCTGTTTGGTAGGTTTTGTATGATGCCATTTCAAACTAACAGACAGCCCGCCACAGGTTTATAAATGTAGAGATTAGATTTAATTTGATTAGGATTATTGTCAAATGCCGTAGTCTCAGGTATAAAAAATGTGTTTAATATCCAATATTCGGGGGGAGTTGTTTACTATTGCAGTGTTACAATTTCGAAGCAAGTTTGTGGGGAGTGTTAATAGGGTGGTAACAGGTTGAATTCCCTTTTTTTTTTACTTATGGCTTTACGCCTCGTCGACGTCGAGGTCATTAGAGGCGGGATGGGACTGGGACCAGGAACGGGAGGGAATTCGACCATGGCCTTTTGAAGGAAGCATCCCGGCATTCGCCTGAAGTGATTTGGGTAAACCATGGGAAACCCAAATCTAGATGCCAGGACGGGGATTCGAACCGGCGTCCTCCCGAATGCTAGGCCAAAACATTAACCACTCACCGACCATGCTCGGTGGTTGCATTCCCATTGTGAAAGTGTTATTGTCGATGTGGATGCCTGTGATGGTGTGTGTGTACAGTACTGTTTGTGTGAGAGTTGGAGAACGTGAAATGTGGTGCCCGCCGGTTCAAACCTTCACTTCAGAAAAAACTATGCGGACCACCAATTGCAACGGTCCCATCCGACGGACGAATAACTATGAACACTGTTTCATTCGCTCAACCTATACGCACTTTTATGGAGTTTTATACTTTATCTAAGCAAAGACTTATGTACATAATATGGAGATCAGGAATGGTAAACCACTGCCTCTCCCACCCTGCACCCTGCACCGAGCGCTATAGTTGTGGCCAGGGAGCGTAATCGCGCTGTTGCCGCACTTCGGAACCTTCTTGTGTAGCGCTCTTTCTCTCAATGGCAACGCTGAGCGTTCTGTATTGCCTACTACGAGCGTCAATGCACAAACCATTACTACAAGCTAACAGCTGAATTTAACTGTTAAGTGTAAGATTTAGTAACGGCGAGTTTGAAGCCGCCCGCCAATACTTCTGGCTAGGGTGCCTCAGCGACCTAGAAGACAAGGTCTCTGGTACAAGCCTTAAGATATGATACTTCAATTATACTGCACCATGTTTATTCTGTTGGAGGGATTCGATTTTGCAGAAGGTATTCAGAATTATCGATTGTACATCGATGGATCCAAAGCTGAATAGCTTAAGTAAAATTATGAGTCAGTTATAGAGTTATTGTAGAATAACCAAGTGAGTATATTAAAATTGTGGGGTGTACTGTACCAAGTGGTAGTGTAGAAACTGAATATTGCTCAGGATGCCGATAACAAATGCAAGGGACCGTTCGGCGAGGGGCAAAAAAGCCGTAAGCTAAGCTACCTCCTAACGATCACTTAATGCCCGGGGCTTTTAACGCAGGCGTAAAAGGCAGGCAATGAAACGAGACTGTTGATGTGAGCAGATGAGTGCTACGTCACAGATGAGGATTTAACAAAGGCAGCGTTGGTCAAAAACCACTAACGTGAGAATAGTTATATCTAAGTCCAAAAGAACGCGGTTCTAGAAACTGTGGTCCAGCTCACCAATGTTTGATGAGAATTTACGTTTGAGACTCTGGTTAACCTGGTGCGTTAATAGCAATACTTGGGCACGTTACAATATACTAATAAGCACTGTTTTCTGTTTCTATGTGGCCTGTCAGGCATGAGGGAAACGTTGCGCGATCCTATTCTCCCATCTCGAGTAGCCTCATCGAAAGCGAACAACGACATAATACCATCTATTGGTAGGCGCAGCAATCGATTATTGTGTGGTGGAATAGGCTGCAAGTGGACTTGAGGACGTTGCACGAGAACCGTATGAAGCTGTTCTGGAGACTGGAGACTGGAGTGTCGCGGCTTCCATTCATGGACGCAGCCGGCCTCGGTAGCGTAGGGACTAGAGTGCTAGCTCCGCGTGCCGAAGGCCGCCGGTTCGAATCCGGCCGCGGGCATGGATGTTTAAGTGTTGTGTGTCTGTGTGAATGTCCTGTGGCGTCCATACATTGGAAAAATACAATATATATACTGGATGACGACTTATACACTGAAAGCAAATAATAATTACATAGAGCTGGCTGTATGGCCTCCGTTACCGAATGCCATTAAAAAAAAAAAAAAAATCATGGACGCAGCTGACTGTATCTGCAGTGTTCTTTGTCAGTAGTATGATCATCACCAGGCGCTGTCTACTAAGCGCCGTAACACGCACTGATATCTGCAATGTTGCCGTAATCAACTGTCTCCTGCTCTGCTCATATTCAACTAGTTCATGTCCCGCCAAGAGTATCTTATTTAATTTAAATAAAAAATAAACTGGTTCATTATTGTTTCTTTAACGAAAACTTAATAAAGTCCTGAACTATATCGTTTCAATTTTATTAACTTATTCTTTCGTTGCGTTCATTCCACAAAATCGTTCAATTTCCTTGTTAATAATGTTATTTCAACACGGAAACTTTATATGATAAAAATTAATATTAAATTCGCGAAATCAAACCATCAACCAGCTAATACATTTCACTGGCACCCAACATTTTGGGAAGTCTATACAGTACTATTTCAGTTTTATTAAGTTAATTTGTATTTATAACTTTCTGTACCCTTGGGTAATGAGGGTGATGTTTTAACATACTAGTACTGGTTGTATATTTTTGTATTTTTAAAGGTGCAATCGAACGAATACAAAGGTGACCGCACGACACGTATACAGATTACGAAGTTATTGGTATTGCGAAAGCAGTACTACCAGAAGGTGGTATGGTGCAAACCATTGTGAATTGATAAGCAGTTCACTGTAACGAAATGTTGGTGGGTACCATTCCACTTTTGTTTTGCATTAGTTGTGCACTAATCTGTGAAAATTCATTTTCGAATTCCCGATTAGAACATAACTGCGTTACACCTCCTTCAACGGCTTTTCTGTTTGAACAATTTGGGCGGCTGCAGTTGGTAATATTTTTTGTTTTACGCCTTGTCGACGTCGAGGTCATTAGAGGCAGAAAAGGACGAGAGGCGAGGAACGGGAAGGAATTCAACCATGGCGTTTTGAAGGAACCTTCCCGACATTCGCCTGGAAAACCATGCAAAACCCAAATCTGAGTGTCCGGGCGGGAATTTGAACCCACGTCCTCCCGAACGCGAGACCAGACCGTATCGCTCCTCCAACACGCTCGGTTTTTTACAGTCCAGACTGTTACGGTTCTCCGGGAATCAGCGGATGTGAGTTCACGACTCGATGTTAACAGTGCTGTCAGGATTGAATAGCAGCCTTGGACCTGTGGCCGAGACATTTACGATTAAGTAACTAACAACAATTAGGTATTTATCCGTTACTTATCTTTAACGTGCATGACAGCGAAAATTTTCAAGAATATACCTAGATCTAACAGAAATAGCAACAACCAATGCCTTAAAGATCCACCTGGTCAGGGCCGGCGTTGGGGAGGGGTAAGCGGGGCAAAAGTACCCCGGGCCCGAGCCTCCAAAGGGGGCCTCCCTACAGGATGACTAACTAAATAGAAATAAACCTTTAAAAAATTTCTCAAAAAAGGCGTTATTTAATTTTTTGCATTAAAATTTTCTGACTATCAAAAAATCAAAGTTTAAAGAAATAATTTTGTCCGGGGGGGGGGGGGAGGAAGGGGGCCCTAACAACGCTTATCCGGGGCCCGAGAATCCTAGCGCCAGCCATGCACCTGGTTGAAACACGGTGTGAGATTTGGGCCGATAAAACTACAGATAACAGCCCATCGACTACCTTCAGGTTGATGTTGGTACACAATGTTACATGAATCTTAGAGTGAATGGAAAAACAAAACGACTACTGTCCTTCAACTTAACATCCCCAAATTCCTTATTCCCGTGTCTACAGAGAATCATCTAATTCTTTGGACACGTAGTGAGTAACGATGGATTGAATTTAGAGAAATTTATCATCGAAGGGAAGCTCAGAACAAAAGACCACGAAGGACGTCAGCGACGAACCAGTTGGATTAAGTCATGAAATGACCGGCTTATCTCTTCATTAGGCTTTTAGGGCAGCTGGAAATCTTTTATAGAGGCAGCACATCTTCAAAAATGTCGCAAGTGGAATTCAGTGGCGTTACGATGCTTAGAAATGAGTCCAACGACTAATGATGATGAAGGATGTGGGCATCACCACTGTCCGCAAACAGTGTTACTTTACCCCTTGTTCTTTTGCTAATTTTGAAACAGGTATATCTTAAATTAAATTGAGGCGCATCCCAGAATTGGAGTATAATTAGAACACGCTTTTAGTATAACATAGATCTGTATCCATTTCGCTAATACACCGGTAAGAATAGAATTCTTGACGAAGCTTAGCCACCAGGATGATTTCGGGTCCAAGGCTTTCTGATGCAGTGTGATGTGCTTGTCTCTACATTGAGTGGGCCGGGTCCATCTGTTTTTTTTTTTTTTTTTTTTTTTTTTTTTTTTTTTTTTTTTTTTTAACTGCTTAACGTCTCCTATAACAACTAGGTCTTTAGAGACGGGAAACGATGGGGGGCAAGGAGTGGGAAGGAATTCGGCCATGGCATTTTGAAGGAAGCATCCCGGCATTCACCTGGAGTGATTTGGGGAAACCATGGAAAACCCAAATCTGTATCCCCGGACGGGGATTCGAACCATCGTCCTCCCGAATGCGAGGCGAGAACGCTAGCCGTTACACCACCAAGCTCGGTGGGTTCATTTAAATCTTTGAACCGGCATCAATGTAAACGCTACAAAACCGATTTGGATTCGGTTTCCCCACTTTGAAAGCTCGAGGTCTAGCTTAAAATCCACGGTATGTATTATGTCTCTACGTGGGAAGGGGTGGAGCAAGAAATGATAAGCTTTTCACATTCTCAACAGACTGGCGCCAAAGATCCTTAATACAATTCCGGTCAGAAATTGTTCACACTAGGGTTGTAACGGAGGTCATCTTTGCGGATGTTCAGTATTTGACATCCGCGGATGCGGATGTTTTGCGGAATCGGAGGTGGTAATTATTTAGATTTTAATATTCTATCAAAATAAATTTAAAATAAAAATTAAATTTTTAAGCCAAATTCTACATATTTTCATAAGTTAAGTCTGTTTCCATATAAAACTACCTTATTGATTAACTTTCATCAAAATAGTGGGATGATATCACAAGTGAACTAAATTATTTACATAACTACACACGTGTCTATAAAACAATCTTTGTCATATGAACTTTGTGGAGTTCGCAGCTCAACTAATTCAAGCGTCAAGCACAAGGCCACACCACCGCAACTCTCCACACCCGCCTTTCCACCGCTATTGAGGCCTATTCACAGTCCAACTTGTAGAGACTACGATGATCCGATTTTCCGATAAAGGACCCTTGATGGGCCGTGAATGGCGTTACGGGAATACACGTAGGACGTGTTGGATGTTGTTGAACTTCCAGACAACCAACACGGGTCCTTGCCGTCGAACAAACTATGACGTTTGATCATGATTGGAGGTAACATCCTGCAAGTGAGCTGCGAGAAAGTACGAGTGGAAAGCATTGCTTGGAACATTTTGGATTAGCATGAATGGGTGAGAGCATCCTACGGAAATTCTACGCGGATGTCCCATACGGCCACTTAACTTTACATGCTGGTTCAAGCTTGTAACTTCGTCGCTTAGGTAATAACACCGTTCAGTTCATTGTTACTTTTATTGCAAGATCGTAAGAAAAAACAAATAGTTTTTTGTTAACTATTCGACGATGGGCAGATTCTCGTACAAACAGTAAAGAATAATATATATTGCAATACAAACAAAACATCCACTATACATCCACATTAAAATTGTAAAAGTAGGATTTCAAGCGAAAGTTCCACACTTGCAGATGCGGATATCCGTTACATCCCTTGTTCATACCACCCAAGATAAAAAAAAAATATCGTAGAAAGTTTATGATTCAACTACAATCTGCTTAGCGGTTCTAGAACATTAATATTTGCCTTAAAATACGCTCAGCAACGTTTGAACATTCGTGTGAATGTATTACGGACATCATGCGGGAAAGTCTTCACAAAATTTTGTCAATCCTGACCAATGATTGTGCACTCTAACAAAGATATCACGTGTTGTTTTTTTGGTTGTGCGTGAAACAAATAAACGTTTCATTATGCCGTCTCTAAAGAGATCTAATCAAAATTCGTAACAACATAACGCGTTTCTTTTTTTGATACCGCTTTTCGCCGTTTTCGCCATGAAAAACACGTTTGCAGCTTCATGAAACTTTGATTTTTCTTTATTATGCCTGCGAATTTTGAATACGCCTTAGTGAAATTATGAAAAATGATACTGAAAAATTTAAAGTAGTAATTTACGTATTTATTTATTTTAATGTTTTTAGGGACGCTGTTCGTCTGAGTTATTTCCATGGAATTCACACTGTTCGAAACTTTCAGCTTTCACTTAAAATATGTCCTGATAATTTCTTAAGTTAATATTTCTCCACCTGTGGCGACAGAAAAATTTCTCCTCAAACACGTTGTAGAAGCTGCAGGCAAATGTTAGTGTTACAATATAGGGTCTGGCCAAAGATCAAATCGTAAAGGAGTTGATATTTCTTTTACATATGTAGAATTTATCTGTGTTGTGCACGGTTAGCACGCGATAAGTGGGGATGATGAAATACAGACAGTCAGTAAAATTCACTGTGAAATAATATACTTTCTTGATACCACCACCAACGTACAGACACTTTATCCCGAAGATTGCAGATGCTCAGAATGCGGCCAATAGACTTAGTGTCTAACTGTTACAATAGGAAATTGCAGAGCATGATACTGCATTGTCAAAGAATTCGAAATTTAAATTTAATTCAAACTTAAAGGAGTATAATATTTATGGTTTTCTGCAACGGTCAGCATCTGATCAGCCAGAGAATGTGCATTGAACGCAAGGACTGTTGCTCCGAGCGTGGTGAGAGAGCAGCAACGCTCTGGCCTCGCTTGCGGGAGGACTCGTCTTCGTACTCCGTGCGGCCATCTTGACTTAGATTTTTCGTGATAATCCGAAATCACTCTAGGTGAAGGCCGTATTTATCCAATTCTCTTCCTCTTGTAATGACCTGGACCAGGCGTAGAGCCAAAAGCAGAAGGGAACTGCTTATGATGTCAAGCAGTGCCTTTCACGATGACTCATAAAAGTCTTTATATTATTCTTGGTCGTCACGCTACCTTAACTTAGTTCCACTCTACTTGACTACTATTCTGGGCTAGCACTTGACACGTTAAGGCGACTTTCCTACCTACTTTTAATTTCGTTTTAAAAATTTAAATATTAATAATGACACTTTACCACAGGATGAGTACATGTCATTTTTTCCCAGTATTTTAAATACTATATTCATTTCAAATTGTCAGTAAAATACTTTAAATAATCACTTAAAATGTGTGATGTAATTTCAGTTCAGCTGCATTATCAATTTTTATTTACTAAAATGACGAAATATATATGAAAAAAGTAGATTTGTTTAGTTTAAACTTCAGTCATTCCTATGTTCCTAATGATTTCGGCGCATAGCCGCATTCTGAGTGGCTAATGTTCTTCATTGTTTTTCTACAAATTCTGGCGCAGAATGATTACTGTTTACTGTGTATTGCGAGGCAAGTCTAAAGGATTAATTTAGAACGTTTGATTATCATCCAAGAATTCACGTCGCCATTATGAGTTGCATTAATTCAAATGTAACATTATTGTATCTTGAAATTTCTTTGAAGGAGACGTCTGATACGTACGCCCATCGTACTGACTGCACAAAATAAAGCGATCCGCGATTTCTCACTTAAGGTAGAAACTTGTTATTTGAAGGTGATGAGTAATCTTGTGGTACTTTGACTGAAATGTAACCAACCAATTAATCTGCGTTCACCAGTTAATTAAAATGACGGATGAACCACCAGTTAGAGTGTTATACATTGTTACTCTGGCCATTTAACAAATGAGTTTCAAGTAACGGTGGTATTATGTACTCCGCACAAAGACATTATTACTTCTCTTTAACATACACAATGACGTTGCACTGCCATTGGGAACGTTAATTTAAATAACTACATAATTAGTATGAGCCGCACTGCTCTCTGTGGGCACCGCATGGGCCCTGCTGACGAATAGCTCGTACACAACTTCGCACAATGGAAATTAAGTACTATTCATAAAATCCTGAAGCGTCGCTCCTGTGAGTTTGCGAGATGTTCAGCCGATGCCAGATCAGTCCAGCAAGCAACTTTTAAAAATAAGTCGTGTGAATCGAAAAATATTGCTAATATTACTTTTGATGAAACGAAAACGAAATTCTCCTTCACTGAATGATCTGAAATGGAAATATTAATTTCCGGTAAGAGAATCAAAGGTAACGTGACTGTAAAGGCAATCAAAAATTTCAAAATTTTATTTACTTTGGTCACTGTCAACCTCTAGCCAATAAAAAAACAAGGATTTATGCATGTTTTTCTTCTCATGTCACATATGAACCAATTAAAATAATTATTGTTTCATATAGTCTGTATTATTCATTGAACGGTCGCCAAGCGTGTCTGCATAGACAACATAAAGTTGTCATACCGGCAATCGTGTGGTTGTTTTTCAGAAATTGAACTTGCATGCCTTCATATTTAACAGCATTATTTAAAATTAATAATATCCTCTGACATTTATCTTAGACAAATTAAGATAGTTGCTCACCTCAGTAACCTTCAAAATAATGAAAATGATCAACAAGGCTCGACTTCAATCTTGAAGCCGGCGAGACTTCTTGAGTTTACATGCCAAGCCCCGATAGAATACGTTCACTATTGTGAACACTTCAGCGTTTCATACAACCATTGAGAATTTTATTGATACTGAAAATACATACTAAAAAACTCCAAATTGTCGATAAATGTAACAATAATTCAAGAATTACAAATACTGATTGAATCTGTATGGAAAAGGTTTATAACCTTAAATGCCACTATTTGAGCCTAATATATTGCCTTTTATAATGGAAAAAATCACTGTTGCTGATGATTAAGGTATCTAAAATAAAAAAATAACTAAAAAGATAATATCATAGACCATTTTATTCTAACGCCATCTTTATAATGAGTTCATTAAGAGGCAGGTACCGATATGTTAAATAATTTAAAATAAGTTTAATAAGTTAAAAGGGAATAAAAGATTAATTATTAGTTAATATATCCCAAATATAATTTTAAAGTTGAAAAGCAGAAGAGTTATACAACTGGTTTGAATGATTAGAAGAAAAGATCATTTGAAATCGATAATGGTCGATATTTTTTCACTAACATGAGAGAAGAAAAATAAATTACATAACAGCTCGCCGATCTCCTTATTCAATTGGAAATCGGCGGATAGCACCGCATTAATGAGATAGAGAGTGACAAAATACATGGTTAACTAGCAGTTTTATTTATTTATTTTTTAAGCAAACGCTCGTATGTTACCAAATGTACTATCTGCTTTTTTGGCTTAACAATAAAACTTTTCACTTGAGTGCACCTGCTTGTGGCATACAGATAGCTACGTGCGTCGGAGAGGGCCAGGACGCGAGAATTAGGTGTATGTGGCCCAGAGACACACAAACACACGGGACATGCCAGCGCGCTACCATTCACTTTCTCATACATTGGGGTTACCTAGCGGTACCTCGCTTTTCGACTTGTTGGACCGACCAACAAGATGTTGGGAGGGCGCCATCTCCGAAAACTAAATACCGGCTGCCAAGTTTAACCGCTCCTAATGTCACTGCCAACAGTAATTCACAATGGCTTATGCTAAGTGGCTTCATTAGAAGCAGGAAAGGACTGGGGAGGGGGGAAGGGAAGGAACAGTAAAGAATTAGGACATGGTCCTTTAACGAACCGTCCAGGCATTCGTCTGGAGTGATTTTGCAAAACCATCAAAAACCGAAATCTGGACGGCCGAACGGGGATTCGAACCTGCGTCCTCTTGAATGAGAGCTACAACGTCGCCGCTCACTCACCACGCTCGTTAGCAACGATCGGGACATGTTTACGGATATTCGGGATTAGTCAATTAGACAATTTACATATCTGCTTTTCAGTGGAGCCTTACGAATCATCAACAGAGGGCCTATACAGGTAGAGGAGAAGTGGATGGGAGGGGGTAATGTTAACGAGTGGAAAGCAAAACTAAAATGGCATATTTCAAGATTAGCCTAAGATCTCCAGATTAATAGGGGTGTTTTCAACTCATAATATTTTCTTGAGACAATATTTCCGTTCAATAATTTTAGAACGTAAGACGTTCTAAAACTTCTCTTCAACGACATTTTTTACTTAAGTAATTATAACGAAAGTATGAGAGAATCTGTGTTTGCCCTCTCTTCTAACTAAAATTTGGTACAACTCATTATTCTCAATGAGAAGATATCCACCGTAAATCTACCAGAAAACTGGATTAAAAAATTACTACAAATAAACAGAGTCAAATGTTTTGTTTTGTAGACTATTTGCATCGTTAACGAACCGTCGCGCCAGGCGCCTGGAGTGATTTCGCAAAACCACTAAAAACCGAAACTGGATTTTATAAAGGAAATAGGATACTTGTGTCAAAGTTCAGGTAAATCAGTAATTTTTTTATTCATGCATTTATCATCTTGGAATCATCTGGCACCAATTCGGGAAGACATTGAAACCTAAAATCTGGATAGAAATTCGGTGGTTCACACCTTGAAATCATGGTTCAACGTTAACCACACACATGCCATAATCTTAGGTCAGGCACGTTAGATGTTTTTCAAAAGTCTTTTTGTGATAATATTTCACAAACTCTCAGTACCCGTTGCTACGGAGCATACTTGTTGAACTATGGGTTACGTTTGAAGTATTCTTCGGATATAGTTCATATTGAAAGAGAAGTTTGCTGAAAGGTTTAGCAGGATTCTAGCGCATATTTTCACGTTGTTCAAGAGAAAATAGTTTCTTACAGCGTTTCAATAAAACTCAGATTCCTCATTCTGGAAAGAGGGATGTGTGACAGGTATTGGCCATCATTAGTATGGTTTTAATGCGGTTTTCCGAAATAATCTATGGTAATGTTGCGTTAGAACTCACTCAAAAACTACATACTACATGCACATAATAATAGAAGAAACGTTACCGGACACTTTCACAGGTGAAAACGCTCAATACTGCCCGTTAGGCTAGATCGTCCTTTAATGACCGTCGAGTTGTCGATAGGTTCCGGAGAACCATTAACAAGAAATTCGTCTGATCTAATTTTTATTTATAAACTGATCAAAAATAAAAATTTATTTAACTCCAAACTTGGTTTCCAAAAAATTATCCTATTTGTTGCAGTTATTTGCTGTGTTTATCCTGCAGCACACACACACACACACACACACACATATGCATTCGGTCCGAATCGAATTCTTGAAGTTCTCTGCTTGACACGGTTTCTTCGACGCCTACCGAGCGTGGTGGTGTAACGGATAGCGTTCTGGCCTCGCATTCGGGAGGACGGCGGTTCGAATCCCCGTCTGGGCATCCAGATTTGGGTTTTCCATGGTTTCCAAAATCACTCCAGGCAAATTCCGGGATGCTTTCTTAAAAAGGCCATGGCCGAATTCCTTCCCTTTCCTTGCCCCCATCCTTTCCCGTCTCTAAAGACCTCGCTGTTAAGAGACGTAAAGCAGTTAAAAAAAAAAAAAACTTCGACGCCTTTCTTCAATCTTGTCAGTGGTCTTCCTCGTTTCTTTCTTCCGGGTGGTGTCTATTCCCAAACTTTTTCTGGCTATCCGATATCTCTTATTCGCTGAAAGTGACTGAACCATATGAGTCGTTTCTCTTCTGTAGTGTCTATAATGGTCTCATTGTGTCATTTTCAACTTGTTCTGATTTCGATACACGACTACTCCAGAAATACATTGTAAGAGACAACAATCTATCTTTAACTCTTCTTGTTATTTTCCATATCTCTGAAACATAAGTAAAGATACTTTACTGTAATGTGAATGGTTTTTGTCCTTTTTTAATTTTACTGTTCCATAGCAGTGAATTAAGTTGGTATACCGCATTTCTACCCTGTCCTATTTGCCGAGCACATACTAGCTACTTTTATCACTGGAATACCTAGGTATTTTAAATATGACCAGTATTTAACTGTAGATGGTCCATTGTTGAGGCGTTGGGAAGGTTTTCTCCCACTGCCGTATACTCAGTGTTTTACATGTTTATGATAAGACCAAACTTTTCTAAGCTACCTCAGCATATAGTTTGCATCGTCTTGATCGCCAGCCACTACGACCTGATCATCGACCAAGAACAAGGTATAGAGAGTTTCATCACAGATCGGGATTCCCATGCCACTACATTTTTGTTTCTACTTTTTAAGCCCTTCTTCTACATATATTTTAAACACGATTGATGTCAGAGGGCATCCTTGTTTCAGGTCGAAATCCTCGGATGTTGCCCCTTATTTGGACCGCGCTCCGGCATCCATTGTACAAATTCTTTGCCACATTTATGTAGGCTTCACTGATACTAAGCCGTAACCTATGTAGATGATATAGTGGTATACAATAGGATCAAAACAGGTGAAGACTGTGAAAAGCTGCAGGGAGACCTGGATAGAATATCTAAATGGGTAGTTCAGCATGGAATGAAGATAAATTCCAAGAAAAGTCAGCTTATTAGGTACACTTATAAAAAACAAAAGATTAATTACGATTATAGGGTGGGGTCAGAATTGCTTGTTGAAAGCTTGAAGTGCTTCCCAATATTTTTCAATGGCGGACCCCTTAGAGATTAGCCACGGAACTCTTAATAATAGTAATAATAATAATAATAATTGGAAATTAGCTATTCTAGAACTGTCATTTGACTGCTCGACTCACATCTCACAAATTGTGGCTAGAGTTAGCATCTTCTGAAGCCTCAATTTATATTTTCGTAATTATTAATTTCATTTTTATTTTGTTCGCGGATCCCTTAGGATATTAATTGTTGAATCTATCATTTGCAGGTTTAAACTTAAGAAGTAAAAGCACTTAAAATATAATTTATGTGTAACGAAGTCACAATACACAGCAGTTTTGTCTTGAAACACTGTTCCAGAATGATGATGAGAATACGTTGACTGGCTGTAATAGAAAAATAGAATATAATACTATTTTAATATTTTATGAAACTTAATGTTCTAGTTTTAATACGAGGGAGGAGATAAGCCACATTTTAGTATACGTTTTGGCCCATCTTTGTTATGGCTTTGTTGGAAGATAAATCGACGGCAAAAATTGTGGTAATGTTTCCTTTCGCCACGTAAGGTTTGGCTTAATTTATTGAGTGAACAGTCAAGCTAATATAATAAAGAAAAATATTCACTTCGAGGAGTAAATCTACTTTTGAGAGAGCTATTCCGATTGACAGTATCGGGCAGTTATTTCCTTTCAACACCCAGTTGATGGCTATTCTTCCCCTGTGAAATATTATTAGAGCAAACAAGTTGTAAGGTTAGTGGTGGTTATAAAAGGGTTTGATTGCCGGCTAACACTCTCAGTTTCAAAAACTTCTCTCTGGTTGTAGTGAATTAAGGCTTCATTTCCATAATATACTATGCTCCAAAAATATACGGTGATATAAGAAAGTACTTGTTGAATGTTAGATCACTGTCAGAACCCAACAGCTTTTACCCTTTGAAAAATTTCTTATTGTTAATACTAATACCCCGAAACGTATTTTAGAAACATTGCAGTTTGTGCAAACAGTGCTCAGTTTACCAGTCTTCAGTGGTCTCAGTAAGCAGAGACAAAAGTTTTTATCATGTTTAAAAGACAATCACTCGATGCTCAGCTTCTCAATGTAGTAATTCATTCCCCAGATGCTTATTGGACAGGTGGTAGGAAAAGGTTTCAAAGTTCTGCACTTGTTGGAGAGAATGATGAGGGTATGTACGGGAGAAGTAAAGGAACTGGGTTACAAAACTTTGGTCAGACCATTGCTCGAATATGGTAGTATAGTATGGGACCCTCATTTAACGTACCAAACCGAGCGTGGTGGTGTAACGGATAGCGTTCTGGCCTCGCATTCGGAAGGACGGCGGTTCGAATCCCCGTCCGGGCATCCAGATTTGGGTTTTCCATGGTTTCCCAAATCACTCCAGGCAAATGCCGGGATGCTTCCTTAAAAAGGCCATGGCCGAATTCCTTCCCATTCCTTGCCCCCATTCTTTCCCGTCTCTAAAGACCCTCGCTGTTGAGAGACGTAAAGCAATTAAAAAAAAAAAAAAATACGTACCAAATACAGGAGTTGGAGAGGGTGCAAAAAAGGGCTGCTAGATTTGATCCTGGAAATTATCGCAGAATGCAATCAGTGGCAGATATGATAAAGGAGCTGGAATGGGATTCATTGCAAGACAGGAGGAGGATGAGGAGGGTCATGGGAGTGTACAGGGCATATACTGGCGATGAGGCATGGAAAGATATAGCAATAGGTATGAAAAGTAGTGCATGGAAGGGAAAAGGTGACCATGACCACAAGCTGGCACTCGATTTCAGGCACAAGGGTGTGGGAAGATTCTCTTTTTTAGGTAAGGGTGTCAGGGATTGGAATGAGTCACCACGAGAAATGATGAATAATTTACCGAAAACTTTGAAAGAATTTAAAGATAAAATTTGTAGAGGGCAAATGTAGGTGGGTGCAGGATAGGGAGAAGATGGGTGTGTAGGGAAATTGCCACCGGAGCGTGTGCTCCATTTCAATTAAATTAAATTAAATTAACAGGAATATGTAATTTGGATCTCTCATTTTCTACTATTTAGTCCAAAAAACATTTTCTACTGAACTAGGTATTGTTAAACATGTTTAAGTTTTAGTGTTCGGGATTATATTAATTTATTTATTAAATGAATTAATTTATGTATGTTGTGTTTAAATCGTCAATCAACTGAATAATCACTGTATTTATTTAATTTATTTTCTATTGGAAGTAACTAGGAACGTAGGAGCCTACTTGCGGAACGCGATAATCTTCGGAAGTGGTCGGATTTGACGCTGCGAGGTAGTATCGCGGAAGACCCGTTTTCGCAATATCCACGCCAGAGAGATCACAAAGTGGCCACACTAATCAAAGGAGAAAAGCGTATGCCCACCGCAAATATTACAAACTCAGATATTTCATATAGATGCAACTAGTACTGATTTTGAAGTGTTTGCGTGAGAACTAGTGGACTATCAGCTTCAGCCAAGCAAACTAGAAACACTGTAAGTAAATCAAATAACAGAGGCAGCAGTGTATAGCAACAATCCACACAAACCCCTTGAGAAGTATGGAGTGAATATCATTTAATAATTGATGTTGTTTTGAATGTCTGATGTTTGTTTCTTCTATGATAATTAAAAACAATCCATATGTGTCTGTTTTCTTCTAGTGATCAGCATGTCCTTTTCCAAAAACAGAAGAATGCAGGGAGCCCAGTCCCTTTGATAGGTGCTCGGTTCGCCCAAGCCTGTTCTTCAGCTATGCTCTCTTCTTCACAGAGCGCCTGCTTAGCTGTATTTTTTTATGGCTTTACGCCTCATCGGCGTCGAGCTCTTAAAAGACTGGAGCAAGGAACGGGAGGGAATTCAACCATGGCCTTTTGAAGAAACCATCCCGGCATTCGCCTGTAGTGACTTTGGAAAATCATGGAAAACCGAAATCTGGATGGAAGGATAAGGATACGAACCTGTGTCTTCCCGAATTTGAAGCCAGAGCGTTACCACTAACCAACCGGGTGCCAAGGCTTAGTTGTACGTTGCGACTCACCTAAACAGGGAGGCAATGAGATCAACTTTGTATTCAGTGTTCATACAGGTACAATTTCATCTGTCAGAGACGACGAAATGAGAATAGTTTTATATCTTTTGAGTTCTTTTAATGTGTGCTTAATACAAAACACAGTACGTATATCCGTAAATGCGAGCATTACAGCTTCGAGATATGTTAATTAGAATGTATAGCTTTTTGATTCACTCAGTTGTGCACAGTCACAACACTCATAACACAACAGGTTGCTCACACCTGCACCATACTATCTCTACCACGTATCAAATATCTACCACGTATCAAATATTTGACTCTGCAACCTTCCTGCCTCTATACAATGTCTTCTTTTTACTAAATCTAGTAACTTATTCCTTATTGCATAACTTTATCCCACTGGAATTGACTCTGCTACCATTGACCCAGGATGTCCCGCCGACACACAAGGCGTCAGGCTTCAGCTCCCCAAAGCCTGGGCAGCCAGATCGTTGTCAACCACCTCGAACTCTCTAACTAACAGAGTACCACAGCAAGCACAGACTGGACCCTCACAAAAACAGACTCTGCATCCTCATACTAACAAAGACGGAACCCTCAGACACTGCAGAGCAGCGTACTTTTAAGTGTTTCAAAAAGAAGTAGGCTACTAATAAATCGTGATGTTACAGAAGTATGTACCGCAGCCGTAAATCAGTCTAAACTGTATCATTACCACGAACATGTTGATCACATCTTGAAAGTTGTTTGACTTTACGCTACCTTAATTGTTTGTGTTAAATGCAGGGGAGGGAGCTGCAGTGCTTGAAATGACTGCTTCCAAATTAAGAAACAACTGCTGCACATACTTTAAACAGTGATCCACTACCGGTGTGTCGTCACAAGATGAAAGATGTGCCGTGAAATTTTGTCTATTGAAAGGAATTAACTGAGGAGTTTTTCGGTTGATATCTGTTCAATCTATTCAAGTTCACGTTTCCCTCGTCCACTACTAATCAAACAAGCAGCGCCATATGTCTTACACGAATGTACAGTGTTTGTTTGCAACTTATAACCTACCCTTTCGGTGTAATCCTGGCATACGGAAATCTTCAATAATAATTATTTCAATAAATCCTATCTCTCAACATTCGATGATGATTATAAATAATTTTATAATATTGTCCTTTACATTGTCGTGCTCCTTAAGACTTGCCACCTAATTAACATGTCTGGAACCTGTAATGCTCGCATTTACGGATATATGTACTGTGTTTTGTATTCTTGTCATCTCTTTTGGCTAAGACGGATTTCAACGCTCACAATTCCGGTTATAATTCATTATATTGAGTCGAGCAACCGCCGCCGTGAGCAGCAGTCATCGACTTTCTTGTGTTTTAATCTAAAGTGTGCAAGATAGACTTTGTTTTTATCTTTGAATTTTCTGTGTAGGCAGTGAGTCAGCAGTCGAGCAACCGTAGCAGCAGTAGCCAACTTCTGTGTGTGATTTGAATTGTGCTAGTTTTTGTCGTTATCTTTGTATATTGCCTGTTTATGTAGTGTGCCAGTCAGTTGAGCCTCCGCAGCCGTAGCCAACTTTTGTGTGTGATTTGAATTGTGCTAGTTTTTGTCGTTATCTTTGTATATTTCCTGTTTAGGTAGTGTGCCAGTCAGTTGAGCCTTCGCAGCCGTAGCAGCAGTAGCCACGAGCCTTAGCAGCCGTTAGTAGCGGTCGCCGATTTTTGTGTATTCATTTGTAGTTCGGTTTTTGTCTGTTTCAGGTGACATGGCTTGTGCAAAGTGTTCTGGTAGGCGTCTGGTTCTCGAGGAGATTCTTAATACTATGGCGTCTCTTCAAGCGCAGGTATGGAGCATCCTAGACGAGGAGCGGCAGTGCGTCGAAGAAATTCCGCAGCCAACTGCAGTGGAACCGGCAAGTTTTGATTTTCAGGTTCCAGTTGCAGAAAACGTCTGGCATCGTGTTGATCGGAGAAAGGCGTCGAAATTCCCAATTAGCCGAAGGGAAAATGATACCTTGCCCCTAAGTAACGCGTTTTCTGTGTTGCAGGAAGTTGTAGATTCAAGCGCGAATGGCCCAGAAGAGCAGCAGGGAAGATTTACCCGCAGACCCCGAGCCTTGCCAGGAAAAGGTTTACTGGTCATTGGCAGCTCCAACGTGCGACGGCTGGAGAAACCGCTACGGGAATTAGCCACGAAGAACGGTGCAGATCCTCATACTAACGTTCATTCTGTTTCTCTTTCAGGAGCAACCGTACCACGTGTCATCGAGGCCATTCCAAAAGCGATTAGGGAATCGAACTGCCGTCGGTTAAGAGTAGCTGCGCACGTCGGCACTAATGACTCGTGTCGTGTTTCTGTTCCAGATATAGTTAAATCCATGGACAAGTTGGGCCGAAAGGCGTATGAAGCCGCCCGGGAAAATTCAGTTTCATTACAGTTCTCAATTTGCAGTGTGGTGCCGCGTGTCGATTGTGGGGAGGCTGTGTGGTGGAAGATCTTTAATTTAAATATTAATTTGCAGGAGCTGTGTCGCAAAAACAACTGGGGCTTCGTCGACCTTCGTCCGATGATAGCTGCCAGCTGGGACGCATTTGACAGGTCGGGCGTCCACTACACACCTAGAATGGCGTCCAAGGTGGCTGCTAAAATTTGGAACCGCCTTGATATGAATTATTTTTTAGGAACAGCGTGAGGCCCGAGGATCCTTCATTTCACCGAAGAGGATGTGCTGATAACATAGAAGCTGGTCCCGGTAGGGATGGCGCGAATAATTTTAATATTACAGCTCCAATTACTTCACCCGTTTACCGTCAGAGTGCGAGTATGAAAAATGCTATTTTCGACTCCACAAATAACAATACGAAGCAGCTAAGGATAATGGTACTAAATTGTCGGAGTATTAGAGGGAAAGTAGCGGATTTTCACGCCTTAGTTGCGACTAATGATGTCGATATAATACTTGGAACCGAGAGCTGGTTGACGCCTGAAGTTGAATCTAGCGAAGTATTTGGCCCTCATTTCAATGTTTTTCGGAAGGACAGAACTGTCTCAATGGGCGGGGGTGTGTTCGTGGCCGTAAGTAAAACCGTTAATTGCTCTGTCGTAACTGAAACGGAAAATTTTTGCGAGTTAATATGGGTCAAGGTAAAAATTGGCAAAAATTTAAAGTTCATACTCGGGTCATTTTATCGACCTCCGGATTCTGATTTAGCTAACGCGGAATACTTCAGGGAGTCGCTTAATAACATTTACAAAAAATTTCAAGGACATATATTGATCGTGGGTGGTGACTTTAACCTACCGTCGGTTAGGTGGGACACATACACGTTCAGGTTGGGTGGAAGAGATAGGTTAATAACCGAAACGTTCCTAGAATCATTTGCAGAAAGATCTCTTGAACAGATGGTCGAAGAGCCAACACGGTGCCACAAAGATTCCTCGTCCATTCTGGATCTTTTTCTAATTAGCAATCCTGATATTGTAGATAAAGTTTGTATAGAAGACGGTATAAGTGATCACAAGGCGGTTGTGGTAACGTTAAACTCCAGTCTGAGTCTGAAGCATGACAAAGAGAAACTCGTGTTTTGCTTCGATAAGGCAAACGATGCGGGTATGGTTGACCATTTTGCGAAGAATTTTGAAACGTACACGCTAAATACAAATGTTGAGGAACTTTGGTTTAATTTAAAAGAACTAATATGGACCGGTTTAAACAAGTTTGTTCCTAAGAAGTGTATTAAGGTCAGTAATAACTTCCCTTGGTTCAATAGGGAAGTGAAACGTTTGCTCAGGAGGCAAAGGCGTTTACATGCCGCGGTGAAAAAATCGGGGGACTCATCTAATCGTGCTAAATTAGTCCAGTTGCGTGCGGAAGTGCGTAAGGCAATGCGCGATGCGTTTAAAGAATTCCAAGCCAGGAATTTATCCGAAGATCTGATTACTAATCCAAAAAAGTTCTGGTCGTATATCAAAGTAATAAGAGGCTCTCGTAAGGTTATGCCGTCGCTGATTAAAGAAAATGGTGAATTATCAGAAACAAGCGTAGAGAAAGCAGAAATTTTGAATGATATATTTAAAAAGGCTTTCACGATAGAAAACTCAGAGGAGATACCGATATTTGACAATCGTACCGACAAAATTATGAATGATCTCGTTCTTGATGTCGAGGGAATAACTAAACTGCTTATGAATGTAAAAACCAATAAGGCTCCCGGACCAGACGGTATTCCTACAAGATTCTACTCAAGATACGCAAAGGAAATTGCACCGTATTTGATGAAATTGTATACCGTCTCTCTGGATCAAGGAAAAATACCAGCCGAATGGAAGACCGCTATCGTAACTCCAGTATTTAAAAATGGGAATGTTAATGATCCTCAGAATTATAGGCCGATCTCGTTAACTTCAATATTTTGCAGGATTTTAGAACATATCATCTATTCGAATGTCATGCGGTTCTTGGATGAAGGTGAGCTTTTAAATCCAAATCAACATGGATTCAGAAAAGGCCGATGCTGCGAAACACAACTTGCACTTCTAATTCACGACTTGTGCCGAATTATAGATGAGCAATCCCAGGTTGATTTGGTTCTATTAGACTTTAAAAAAGCTTTCGACACTGTGCCTCACACTAGGTTACTTAGGAAACTTCGCGGTTACGGCATATCTAGACAAATATGCGACTGGGTTGCAGACTTCCTGAAGGGCAGAACACAGTGTGTAGTTCTCGACGGTGAGCGTTCATCACTTACTGAAGTGGGGTCTGGAGTTCCCCAGGGAAGCGTGTTAGGGCCTCTGTTGTTTCTCATATACATCAATGATCTATGCGACATAATAGGGGGAATGAAAAGATTATTTGCCGATGATGCTATAATTTATCGCGAAATCAAAACCCTGGACGACTGCGCTTTGTTACAAGACGATATTACGAAAATAATTGCGTGGTGTAAAGATTGGCAGTTGGAGTTAAACGCTAAAAAGTGCCAAGTCATGCGTGTGAGTAAAAAGGTGACACCATTTAATTATGAATATACGATTAATGACACTGTCCTTAGAACGGTAGATTCCGCTAAATACCTAGGGGTAACAATTCGTAATAATTTGTCGTGGAATGAGCATATTGAGAATGTAATGGGGAAAGCAAATCGTATACTCCGATTTCTAGGTCGTAATTTAAATCAATGCACTCAGGAAGTTAAATCGATTGTATACAAGTCACTAGTACGTCCTCACTTAGAGTATTGTTGTTCTGTATGTGGTCCCCATCAAAAGGGGTTAATGGAGGCTTTAGAGAAGGTCCAAAGAAGAGCCGCCCGATTCGTGACAGGTATATATAGTTGGAGGGAAAGCGTAAGTGCGATGTTGAAGGAGTTAGGTTGGGAAGACCTGGAACACCGAAGGCGTTGCTCTCGACGGAAGCTAATTGAAAAATTCACGACAGATGTATTTCGGAATGACAGTCAGCAAATATTGCTACCAGCAACATTCATATCTCGAAATGACCGTGAAAATAAGATAAGAGAAATCAGGGCCAGAACCGATTCATTTCTGTACTCATTTTTCCCACGAGCGATTAGGGAATGGAATAGAAAGGATTTACCGGGCGAGTAAACTTAAAATCCGACAGGAGTAGCTTTCGATAAAGCACTCCAGCCATCCTGATCTGGGTTTTCCATGGTTTTCCCAGATCACTCCACGCGAATGCGGGGATGGTTCCTCACAATAGCCCATGGGCGCCTCCTGCCATATCCCTTATAACCCTTCCAAACCATAACCCTTCTCGATAGGTGCTATGCACCCTCCGCCACACACTTACAGTGAATCGTGGAGTAATAATAATAATAATAATAATAATAATAATAATAATTATATTTCTTCTTACCATCTAAAATAAACTTTTATACAATACCTGATTTTAAAAAAAATAATTTCCGACTTTAAATAAAATCAACAACACTATGAAATCTTTCTGCTGCACTTTATATATTACTACGCTATTGACTTTTCACACAGTGAATAATTAACATAACACGACTTCAATATCATTAATGTTCTCTTTGGCCTCAGCGGTACATATTTTCATATTCCGCTATCTCCCTGCCATTTCCAATTTCATATCGTATAGTTCTTCTCAGTCCATTCCATCACCAGCTCTCATATTTTCTCCTTGCTGTCAGAGATTATTCAAAACATCTTATTAATAGATCTATTTTATACCATCAGTTTACATTTATTACATATAACATAAACATTTTTCAATCTTATTTTTTAACATTTTTTAAGGCAACGAGACCGTTACAAACTTTACTTCATAACAATGAGATTTCTATTGTTTGTTTGTTCTACACCACGTTACCCTAATTCGATTTTTAAATTACTGGAATTCTTTTCTTTGGCACGTTACACATAGGGCAGCTAACACCAAATACACAGACGGAAAAAAAAATCCCAACACCAAGAAAAAATTATTGTAGAGTAATGAAATTTGGACAATGCATTTGTCAAGTTAACATGTTTAATTGATTAAATTTTCAAGATCACAGGTTAATTTAAGCTCAAGAAAATGCATTTCAAATGTGAAATACTGTTAAATTAATAGCCGGTGTAACCTCCAGAATTTTGAATGCAAGCCTGCAAACGTGAATGCATTGTGTCATACAGGTTTCGAATGTCACTTTGTGGTATGGAGTTCCATGCTTGTTGTACTTGTGCTGTCAATACTGGGACGGTCAGTGCTGGCTGTGGATGATGCTGGAGTTGTCGTCCAATGATATCCCATACGTGTTCAATTGGAGACAGATCTGGTGATCTCGCAGGCCAAGGTAACATGTCGACACTCTGTAGAGCACGTTGCGAGACAACAGCGGTATGAGGGCGAGCGTTATCCTGTTGAAAAACTCCCCCTTGAATGCTGTTCATGAATGGCAGCACTACAGGTTGAATTACCAGACTGACGTACAAATTTGCAGTCAGTGTGTTTGGTATAACCACAAGAGTGCTCCTGCTGTCATAGGAAATTGCTCCCCAGACCATGACTCCAGGTGTAGGTCCAGTGTGTCTAGGCCGCAGACAGTTTGGTTGCAGGCGTTCCCCTGGCCTCCTTCTGACCAACACTCGGCCATCACTGGCACCAAGGCAGAACCTGCTTTCATCAGAAAACACAACAGATCTCCACTCCGTCCTCCAATGAGCTCTGGCTTGACACCACTGGAGTCGCAAACGGCGATGGCTTGTAGTCAGTGGAATGCACGCTACAGGGCGCCTGGCTCGGAGCTGTCCTTGAAGTAACCGATTTCTAACAGTTCGTTGTGTCACTGTGGTACCAACTGCAGCTCGAATTTCTGCCGCAGACGCAGTACGATGCGCCACAGCTGTACGCCGAATACGGCGGTCTTCCCTCTCAGTAGTGCCACGTGGCCTCCCGGAACCCGGTCTTCTTGAGGCAGTACCATCCCTTGACCACTGCACCCAACAATCATGCACAGTGGATACATTCCGGCCAAGTCTTTCTGCAATATCGCGAAAAGAAAATCCACCTTCTCGTAGCCCTATTACACGACCTCGTTCAAACTCGGTGAGCTGTTGATAATGGCTTCTTCGTCTTCTTAAAGGCATTCTTGGCTAACATCAACTCACTATGTCAAATCTCAGCGGTAAATAACGTTCACAAACTTTACAGCGCGTATTTAAAGCAAACCTGATTTGCAAGCTCTGAGTAGCGCTACTAGCGCCACACTTATGCGCGAAGCGCGAAATTTGAATCGATGTCATCTTTCAGATGTATAAACACGCCTACCAAATTTCGTTTATCTAACACAAGTCTTTCTTGGTGTTGGGATTTTTTTTTCCGTCTGTGTATAATAAATAATGAATACATTTTTGGGCACTTTGTCAATTTGAATGTTTAAATATGAAACACATCTGTGAGTGACTGGGCAGATCCGCTTTGAGCGGATAAACCAGCGAGCAATGCGCGAGCTCTCTCTGCAGTAGCTGACGCAATGGGCCACCCCGCCGCGCCGCTCTATCCGGGGCCAGTGTGTGGGTGTCGCCACGGAACTGCCGGGGAAAGTGTCCGCACTTTCCCCGCATCCGGATCGCTTTGTTTGGATCCTTATTAACTGCCGGCGAAAGTGCCGGTCTGACGTCACGGGAGCTCAACGTCCGGTGTTGTGTAACTCCAAAAGAGAGGATCCGGGGACGAGCAGAGTCTCCTGGGGACGAGGTTAAGTCTGAGCTGACAGAACATGGGGAGGAAGCAGATACGAGGAAGCAAAGATATTACTAAAGAATGTAGCCTACATTTTGCCTCCTGTTTAACAGGACTGCCTCGCTGGGACGTTTTATAATTGTTTCGTCTTTTTAATGGTCCTGTTGCTATCAGTTTTCTGAGTGCTCAAAATCCTTGACAACTGTGCAAGCGAGGTGATATTTTTACTGCAATTACACGTTAGAAGATTTCTTTTTTTTACTTATTGCTTTACGCCTCGTCGATGGCTAAGGTCATTAGAGGCGGAATGGGACTTAGGACAAGGAAAGGGAAGGAATTCGGCCATGGCCTTTTCGAAGGAAGCATCCCGGCATTCGTCTGGAGTGATTTGGGGAAACCATGGAAAACCCAAATCTGGATACCCTGACGGGGATTCGAACCGGCGTCCTCCCGAATGCGAGGCCAGAACGTTAACCGTTCACCCACCACGCTCGGTAGAGAAGATTTCATTCGTGTTATTGCTCTTAATAAAAGAAAAATACTTCTAAATAGGGCTCAAAACAGTCTTTACGAAGGCTTACACTGCGATACCTTGTCGGATACGAATTCAGCAACTGGTAAGAACCGAGAAGCGTGTGTACCTTTGAAAAAGAGACTTGAGGTAGAAGTGATGCAAAATAAAACAATTACAATCACAAATAAGAGAGCATAGATTAATCCATAAGTAGAAAACCATACAAAAATAAATACAGCGGGACCACTTTGTGTAAACAAAACTAAATAAATTAACTAGGAATTTTTAGAGGTCTAATTTTATAACTGGACGTGCATTAAGTCGTAGGTTCAAAATAAGTTGCAAAGTGCATTTCTCAAGCGTGAATGCAACTGAATTTATTGATTCAGAATAAGGATAGTTTAATATCTTGGTGATGGATTACATCCCCTTTTGCTTATTTTTGTAAAGTTTATGTTTAAACACGAACTTTTTACCTTTCCAGCTGTAGAGAACCAATGCTGGGCACTGTGTCTATCTGCCTTGCTGTACGTTTTTCGCTGTAAAAATCACTTACGGCTTCGCTGCTATCAGCAAAGAGTAGCCTACTGGTCTGAGCATTGGAATGTTTGCCTGTCTATTATAAATCTGTAAGCAAGCTTGGAGAGTCCGTCATTTTCGCGCTAAAGCTACAGAACTAATCTGGATGGCTTAAAACCTGGGGTATATCCTGTGACTCTTCGTGATCTGGGGACGGAGCAAGAAAAGATAATTCGTTCGTCACGAGAACAAATAAACGCCACGGATCAAACTGCTTCCCAGATAAACTCTCCTTTCCGAGATATCCGGAAAGATCACACTATCGTACATATAATCACCTCATTGTTTCGATTCTGCCAATTTCGTTTTTTGAATACTTAACTTCGGTTTTCCAATTCTTCAGTTTTCTGAAATTAGTAGCCTACGTTATAATACAAGAAAAACATTAATCGGATCACTACATCAAATAGTAACACTCCTATAAGCGTAACAAAATTGTGGAATTTAATTAATGGTAATGGTTACAAAGATATTACATAAAAAATAAGGGGCTTCACGCCTCATCGACGATGAAGTCATTACACGGGGGTAGAACTGGGAGCAAGGAACGGGAAGGAATTCAGTCATGGCCTTTTGAAGAAATCATCCCGGCGTTCGCCTGGAATGATTTGGGGAAACCATTGAAAATCCAAATCTGGATGGCCGAACTGGTATTCGAACCCTTATCCTTCCAAATGCGACGCCTGAGCGTTACCGCTCACCCACCACGCTGGGTAAAAAAACTCATTACTAGGCGCACCAAAGTCCGCGCATATGAAATAGTTATAAACTGCTAGTGTAAATTAACGATGTTTGTAAGTGGTTTGGTGGATCGTTTACGTTCATTGCAAAACGGTGACTCCAGGTCAGTGATTTAAAAGCAGCCGTTACAAACCGAGGAAAGGAGCGAGAATGTTTGTGGGCGGTTCCAAGTTAATGATACAGTTTCAGGTCTGAGCTCTACTTCGCGTGACGGAGAAGATGAATGTGGGACGAGAATTTGAGTTGATAGCACGGTCCATTACCTAGTTAACGGGACCGTGGGCAATTTGTACCTGAGCGCGTGCGAAATCATTAGTTTTAGCCCGTCTTATAAATTGCTGGAGCAGATTTGACAGGACAGCGGTTTGCGAAAAAAACGGCGGGCGGGCAAATCGACGACCGTCTGCAAGGCCGGCAGCCTCTGTAGGCCAAGGACGGCTCGGCCGTTCACTGAACCCAGCGCCTCGCCGACCTCAAGCAGAGGTCTGCTTCTACACTGGCAATATGCGTGTCAGCTCATGTGTCTCGGCGTATCACCTTGTTGGCTACGAAATACCGGAGAAAAGGTCAAATGGCTGGTCTTAATTGAGTATGTAACGGAGCTCCGCATCCGCATCCGAAAATACCGAACTTTACATCCGCTTTCGTATCCGCAATTTTTCATGCGGGTATATAGCGGATGGTTTGTTTACATTGCAATATATATTGTTCTTTTCTCTTTATATGAGATTCTGCCCATCGCCGCATAGCTAACAACAACATGGTTGTTTATTCTGATGATCTTGCAATAAAAGTATCAACGAACTCAACGGTTTTATTACCTAAGCGACGAATTTACAAATTTCAACTTACATGTAAAGTAAAGTGGTCTATTCGCGGTCCAACTTACAGGAAATTCGTGTAGAAGTACCGTATGATGCGCTCATCTTTTCACGCTAACGGAAGAGGTCGAACAAAATGTTCCAAGCAACCCTATCCATTCGTACTTTCTCGCGGTACACCATGTACCCTTATCGAACAAAAGTAGGATGTTTCCTCCAATTATAGCCAAAGCTTGTTGGACACCAAGGACCCATGTTAGTTGTTTGGGAGTCCAACAACACGTCCTAATCGTACATATAGTATTGTAACCCCATTCACGGCCCGTCAAGAGTTATTAATCGAAAATCGGCTCATGGTAGGTCCTACAAGTTGTACTGTGAATGGGCCACTAGAGCGGTGGAAAGCGGGGTCGTGAGCACGGAGATGTGCGTTGGCGTGGCCTTGTGCTTGAATTAGTCGAGCCGTGAACTACGCAAAGTTCATATGACAAAGATTGTTTTTAGACGCGTGCATTTATATATCTATAGATGTATGTATGTTTGTATGTATGTTTGTTTGTTTGTTTGTTGGTTTGTTTGTTCTTCATACAAATCCACAGTTTTCATCTGATGTCGATGAAACGTTGCACATTTATCCTTTGAAGCAAGGAGAAAAATAATGTCTACATTTGGTTGAAAAATTATCTGTATAAATAATATATATTGTCTTATAATTTCGAAATATTACTGAACGGCGATATACAGGCGCGTTGAATATGGAGGTCTCTCTACTGTTTTTCCGTGTAGCGGTCATGTAGCTCAGTGGCTAAAGCGCTTGCTTACTAATGTTTGGGTCGTGGTCTCCGGTTCAGATCTCCGTGGAGGCTTTTTAAAAATTGTTTTGATCGTAAGAGTCACGCCTGGGTCGTCGGTTATTCGGATTGAATGTTGAACTGTAGATATTACAAAGTTAGTGGTGCCATGCGAGGCAAATCGTAGGTAGTCTTGCAATGTTGTAGGTGTACACTTTTTTACGTTATAATGATCCCTCTGGGGTTGTTCGCAGTCAGTGTGTGTGTGTGTGTCAACCGCAGTAATAATACTATAAATACGGAAGTTACGTTTTGACGACTAAATGGCTATATCGATATTGATGGAATTTGAATTTGAATTTATGAAGGGCACAGGACATTTTATCCAGTATGATTAACAGTTGTAGTCACCAAATTTTGAGACCTTATCGAATGGTGACAGAAATATGTTCGAAATTGTTTCTTTTCAAGAGACAGGTTCGACGGTAGAATGCTGAAGTGATAGCTTTCCTGTCATATTATGCCAACTCGGTGTTGTTTGGAACCAATCCTTCGTTACCAACATTTTCTATATTCAATTCTGGCAAAAACATTCTTAATCCACGCGTACGAAATAGCGGGTACGAGCTAGTAGTTATATAAATCATTTAATTCACTTGTGAAATCATCCCTCGTTTTTAGTTTTTGAAAGATGAGTCAACAAATAAATCTATATGGCAGTATTATATGGAAATAGACTCTCCTAATGAAAAAATATAGAATTTGATATAAAAATATACTTATTTTGATTTTAAATTTATTTTTGATAAAATATTAAGATCTAAATAATTATAATTATTTTTCCACTTCCTCATCCGCAAAACATCCGTATCCGCGGATGTCAAGCACTGAACTTCCACATTCGCATCCGCATACGCAAAGATGACTTCCGTTACAACGCTAGTCTTTACGTTATGTCTACGAAGGATAAAAGTTGCGTGTTATACGTCAGATGAAATGTGTGTAGAAACTGTTTCAACATTAACCTATGCGATTCGCTGAAAATTGCCCATAAATCGTTATTTCGACCGGCACGAGTTTTTGACTTGGACTCGGAGTTCAGTTTCACAGTTCCCGGTGAAGCTGCTCCATTAAGTTTTGTATTTGATTGTTTAAAGCTCTTGGTATAGCGGTATATCTTATAACTCTACATGACTGGGGAACGGAGGGAGTAATGGTAATTCTCGAATTGCGGAATGGCTAAACAGTAAATTCCACCTCGATATTGTAGAAAACACACACTATGTTTCTGATGTATAATTACAAATTCAGAAATTTCTCTAAGATCTGTTACAATCCGACAGTATCTAAAACAAAATGAGCTTAACAGAAAATCTTAAACTAGAAACACAAATTTTGAATTGCAACCACGTGTTAGATACAATAAGTGAGTAGTTAATTGCGAAATTTGGAATAATTCTAGTACTAACCGATTAAGAGATAGGTTTAAGATAGGCACAAAAATATTCAAATTATCTTCTTGGCATTACGAGAAAATCGTTGAACCTTCAAAATGCAAAATTTGCTGTACGTTTATACCTATTCTATTTTACTGATACTTCAAGCTTAGGTGGTACAAGAAAATTTCTCCATTCGGAAGGTTACGCTTACATAGACCTTCATTGGTTTTTACCCGCTGCCATTGTTCATCTACATCTACACAAAACATTTAGAAAAAAAGTCATCTACGGAAAACAACATTGAAATACATGGACAGAAAGGAACTGGCCGTCTCACTTTTGTAATCAGGACTAGGGCATCTTATGAAAGAGTGTACAGTCAACCGTTATGTCGAGATATTAAATCAATCAGGATCTTAATTGATCCGTTTTGACTTTACTACTGACTCCTTATCGCGTTATTCAAACTTTTACTACGCATATTTAAATAGGCTCATATTATTCAAGGTTTATTTGTCTTAAAATTGATATTCACATAATATATGGCTGAAACGATGACGTAGCTGTGAGTTTTTAATGATAGTACTAAAAGATGAGCAACAATCTGACATTTGACTGAAATAGTAACAACGAAGAGAAACATGTAGTATGCGTTACCAACTCTATGGATTTTACCATTGATGTAGTTGTTAATCTTTTAGAGCCCTCAAGCAAATACGTAGTAAAACGTTTGTACTCTATTGGTTTCTTGGCAATTTCAAGAACAGAAAATACTTGTCATGCTTTCAGAACTTTATGCGTTCTGTATACAAGAGACCTATTTATTAACTGTAAACGAAAATTTCCTGTGATGATAGAAATACAGAACTAATAGAATGAAACGCGATGGTGAACAATACAGATATTTAAAACCAATAGTACCAACAACATTTTGTGCTTTGACAAGGTGAAAATGAATTGTTGGAACATCCACCCCTTTACTAGATTTGATACCATCTGACATTCACTTATTTTTAAATGTAAACAAATTTATGGATGGGAAATAAGTTAGTATCTAATGAAATTTTTTTCATGTTTTCGAATCTCACTTCAGGAATGAAATACATACATTGGAGACACTTTGAACAATGTACGTACATTGAACTAAAGGGGACTATGTGGGAAAATAAATGCATTATTGAACTAACTCGCCTTATCCTCGTTGGCAAATGAAAAGAGAGTAAATGTGGGACAAGCGTAAGCTTATCAGTGTAATGAGGTCTAAATGTTTGAGTCGGTGCTCTAGCTAGTTTGCAGTTTCTACGCCTCGTCTTTTATCTAAGTGGATCAAAGACTTTTACGAACAAATAAAACAAAAGTGCAATCTAAGTAGTGGCTTAACCTTCGCTTAATTTTCCAGTTGCTCTAATCTTTTGAACGCGCAGCATCTCCTTGTAATCCAGTACCATAAGAAGTGGGGGAAAAAAATAGTTTGTGTCTTAAAACTTCCAGCGTATAGTTGGAATTTAATTACCTTCCAAAGGCAGTGGACATTGTCCTAAGATGGAGGAGTAAGCGTCATAGTGTCTATTAAAATCGTTTAAGATATACATAAACTGTTTTTGGTTTTTCCTCGTTGCGGAACGCTTATACAATAGGCAATTGGAGGAAATCACACATTTAGATTAGAAAGTTAAGTAAAAGTACTTACAAACTGTAAAAAGGATGGTAGATGGAGATTTTGACTAACGACTGTTTTATCCTTCGACATCAGAAGATTGTGTGATTTATATTAATGCTCTAACTGACAATTCAAGTGAATCCTTGGACCGAGAACAGCAGGAAATAAACACTTATAGGTCCAAAATCCCAGATTCAATCCTAAATTATTGTACTGATGGCAATCTGACAGACATCTATCGAGACGTGATTAAACAGTTTATTGTCGGAGAAATTATATCATTTTTACTAGAGTAGATGGTAGGAACCTACATTTTCAATTCAGGCCAAACATGAAGCTTTTTATGAGAGTACTAACAGTCTCTCAGTGACCTTCATCCGGTCTGGTATTCGAAGACCCACGCGCCTCTTCGCAGGAGTAGGCCACGAGACATCTGAGAAATCGCTACTATGCTCGGTGACTCAGCATTCCAGTTCAACTTCGCTCATGAGCACGTCTGCGTTTGGCACTGGCCCATACAGCGAGTGACACAGTTTCAAGGTTATAGACTGGGCCGCATCTTCATGAAATTTATTTATCTCTCTCACAGATCGTGTACAACGTTTCATGGTTCACAAGTATTCCCAACGGCATACACGACGAAATAAAGAAGGTTTTTAAGCTGTTCTTCCTCCTCCAATTGGAGAAGCGCGTCAGAGTAGGACGTTTTATATATCATAAAGTGAATTTAAGCAGGCTATTATTAACAGTAGGTGTATTTAGCAACATTCGCGGAACTTATCCACTGTCCCGAGATGCCAAGTGCTCGAGGTGTGTCTATGGGACACGGAGGGAATACTTTTCCGATCAACACGGTTTCGACGGACGCTGTCGTGTGCGTTCCCTATATGACGAGTTGCCAGTTTCTTGTAACTGTAATACAGCGGTCTGGTGGCTCAGTGGCTGAAGGTCCCCGCTTCGAATCTCGGTTTCCAATGGGATTTCAAAGGCCCTTAATCCGACATCTGGTACAGCTTGCTGTGTAATGTGAAGTAGGCAGTACGTTTCAGTGGTTCGGATTCCACGTTAAACTGTAGGTCCCCTATACCTGGTAGGATTTACGGTTTAGGTTGGTTAGTTAACCACGACAAGAGGCGTATTGTGCGGCGATTCAAAAACTCTGTTACTTCGCACTCGGGCAATCATTGGGGATCTCCCGGCCATATTTTTTTAAAAGACTGTTTTTTGTCAAAAGCCATCTTTCTCCGTACATAATATTGAAAACTGAGATATTATTTTAAAGATTAAGTTATACTCTTTTGTAACATTATTAATGAAAGGATTTTTTCGAAATTCTACTCGTA
This sequence comes from Vandiemenella viatica, assembly GCA_031002005.1. Taxonomy (NCBI): domain Eukaryota; kingdom Metazoa; phylum Arthropoda; class Insecta; order Orthoptera; family Morabidae; genus Vandiemenella; species Vandiemenella viatica. The sequence goes on from JARYHS010013631.1 coordinate 46,105,916, forward strand.
AATGGCAAAATTGTGAACAATCAAGGTCACGTATATGCGATAGTTCAGAATCAGATTACTAGTCTTAGCTGGCGTCGATAAGGTGAGGACACGTTACCACTAGATAGCAGCATCACACATCACAGAGATATTGATGGTCTGTGTGTGTTTTCAGTTCACAAATAAACAATTGCTACAAATAAACCGATTCTTCTTTCATTCAATACAAAGCACCAACCTCGCTGTTCATCGTATATAATTCGCGAAATTTTCGCCTTTGTCACGTAGTGATAATTTATTTATTTTCCCCTTTGTCACGTAGTGATGATTTATTTATTTTCCAATTGTTATAATAATTTTATTTTGATTCATGGGGTATTACATAAAGAAACGGATATATGTATTTCTTTTCCAAGCTTATATAATAGTACGATAACTTTACATGCGTGAAAATGTTGCTACGGTACCTGTCATCGTATGCGGTACATTACACTCAGTCATATGAATGGTTAATAGGTTTACTATACTAAAACTTATTTTCAACTCAGTAGGTATTATGTTTTCCACTTTCTCATCACGCATTAGCTTTGGAAAAATTTTGTAAGTGCTTAATATGTTTTTAAAACCGTCTTGTGTTTGTCTATAGGTGAGCTGATTGAGAAATTAAAACCCGAAATTAAGAATAGAACTTCATGAATACCTTCTTGAGTAGGCGTGGAGAGGAAGTTGTAAGATCCAATGAAAATTGTATTAGTATAACTGTCAACCTACCAATCACTAAACTATTCATTCGTGTGATTTCCATTATTGTCTCCGTTAACACTGTCAACAAGGTCGCAAAAACGTAAACGTTTATAAAAACGCTAAATTCCAGATCTCAAGCTTATCTGATCATGATCATAGGAGTAGATAATTCACTTACGTCATTAGAATTGCGCTATTATAAGCATAATTAAATTAACCCGGAAATCAGCAGTTAGGTGACATTTACAACTTTCAGAAGCATAAAAATGCATAATTCAGAGAGTAAATTGAGGATGGAATGTTGTATGCTTATATTTTTCTTTATTGTTGCACACAGTGAGAAAGAAATGTAGTACAAAGAAAGTAAGGTTATTGCCAGTGGTGTAAGGCAAATTCATCGAAGGGGCCCTCCGTGGGCGATTGTCCACAATGGGAAGCTGATTCAAGAGAAGAAAAATAAACCAAGTGTCACAACTATTTTCATTTAGTCCAGCATGCTTCCTTTTTTAGGGTAGTAACTTAGTCTTCAAGTGCCTATTACAGTCCTACATTATCAGCTATCTTGCTCTCAATCTCTGCCTTCACCGCAGTTTTTCCATGTTTAAAATGTCACCCACCATCCAAACAATTCTTTGTGGAAGATTATTCCTGAAATTAATTTAAGACGCCGTTTACAGAATACGTTCACTTCCTACTTGACATTTTCACTCTGTCTTTCACTTTCTTCCATAGTCAAACACCGAGCTTGGTGGATGAGCGGTAATGATTTGGCCTCGCATTCTGGAGGACGCATGTTCCAATCCCCGTCCGGCCATCTTGATTTCGGTTTTCCATGATTTTCCGAAATCATTGCTACAAAAGGCCGGGATTCATTCCCGTTCCTTACCCCCATTTATTTCTCGCCTCGACGTATAAAAAATAAATAAAAACACGACATCTTTTATGCCTTAGTGTTCCTTGTTTCTTGCCTAATCTTCATATCTTTTAGATGTTATGCTAGATAGTCAGAGTTACAGAGTCATAAGTAAATGCTATTCTGTTTGTTGATTTGGACTAGCACAAGTCTCTTTTTGCTATCTGTTTTCTCGATTATCATGTGTAATTACACTTACTAAACGACAAATTCCTGATTCTGATAGTCCTGATTCTATTTTTGTCATTAATGTGTGCCTACTATTACTGTTTTTTATTTTTTCTATAGAAACGTAGTTATTAATGGCTTGTCACTGACAATGTCATTGGACGAGTTTGACCAGGCTTTACGCCTCGTCGACGTCGATGTCATTAGAGGCGGGACAAGGAACTGAAAGGAATTCAGCCATGGCCTTTTGATTGAATCAAACCGGCCTTTGCCTGGACTGATTTGGGTAAAACGTGAAAAACCCAAATCTAGATGGTCGGATGGGGATTCGAACCCACGTCCTCCTGAATGCCAGGCAAGATCGTTACCGCTCACCCACCACGCTCGGTAATATAATTAGATCCGGGATAATATTGTAGTCAAGAAAAGGATAGGAAAGTAAATCTTCCAAAGCTATTTCAACGCACCAACTGGGCATCCTCGTATACAGGTGATCTAACTAGGTTTTTCCGAATGATATACTCGAACATGAGGCAGTCGTCCATCAATTTAGAACTGTAATTGTTACCTCCTTGCTATATTTCATGAGATCCGCTTTGGATCTGTTTATACTTTATTCCTTTTGTAATGTTTTTCAATTCACTAATTCTCAACCGACAATTCAGAATCATCAACGCTAGCAAAACGCCAGTTTGGTAATCGTGTCTGAAACATTATGGTGTCATGCTCCCGGTCTCTTTCAGCTGGCCAGAAACAACCGAAGATACTTTTTCTCCCTACTCATAGATACCGTAACGCTTTTATAGCAACCTACGAATGAAGGCTCTGTAATGGTTTAATATGCTTCAAATTGCAGTCCAACGATAAAAAAAGTAATTATTTCGTTTAAATCCACATTTTAATTATTAGTGACTTTTATATTCGGTACATACAGATGTATCCGTTATATTCTCTGTTCTGATCTGTTGTTATTACAGTGAACTAAGAGCTTAGGCTACCTATTAATGTTTTCTTAGTGGTTCTATGTTTTAGATTGAATTTCGAAACCAGCCATAAACAAGTGTATATATTTCGTTTAAATTATATGTTGATTATGAAGAGGATTCTGCAATGGAACGAAAATACTTACTACATTACATCATAAAAGCAAGATTTTGAGAATTATTTAATAACAATTAATTTAGATAAGCAAATGCGAACACAGATAAAAAACTAAAGGCTGATTATGATTATAAAGTGCGGAAGGAGCAGTATACTTCGAGTCTTCAATAACTTGAAGAATACCTTGGCATAACATTTGATAACAAATTTAAGTGACAGGACACACTATACAGATAGTATGAAAAGGGTTTAAAATCTTTAACTTGTTGGAAAGAGTGATGAGAGGTTGTACTGCTTGAATTTGGTGGTGTAGTATGTGACCCACTATTTGGGTATCAAATACAGGAGTGGGAGGAGGTGAAGAGAAGGGTTGCTAGATTTACCGCAAAACACAATCGGTAATTAATATGATAAAGGAGCTGAAGTGGGATTCATTGGAAGATAGAAGGAGGGTGATGAGAGTCTTGAGACTTTACAAGGCATATATTGGTGATGAGGCATGGAAAAATATTGGTGGGAGAACTAAGAGAGTTGCGTGGAAGGGTAAAGATAACCATGACCACAGCAGCTTGATTGCAGGCGTAAGGGTGTGGAAAAAATTTCTTTCGGAGGAAAGGATGTAAGGGATTGTAATAAATTACTGAGAGAAATGATGAATAATTTACCAAAAACACTGAAAGAATTTAAACTTCAAGTCAGTAGAGAACAAAAGTAGGTGGGAAATTAGACGGGTGTGTAGGGAGATTGCCACCGAAGCGTGTGCTCCATCGCCATTTTATCAATTATTATCATTATTATTGCAGCTATATCGATCCTTTTTTCAGGATGTAGCCTCTTTAAGTCTAATGAGCTATATATTAGAATTTAATTCTACATTGTTTTGTTGTAGTTCTTTCCAGGCTGATCGATCTTGAGCCATCCTCTTCCAATTCACGCCTGTAACTCGACGTATATCCTTATCCCAGCAATCCGGGGGTCTTCCTCTTGCTCTTTTCAGGTTTCTCGGTATCCAATCCAGTACTACCGTAGTCCATTTTTCATCTCTTTTACGAGCAATATGACCGGCCCATTGCCATTTTTGGGTCATGACTCTTTTTAAGATGTTATTATTATTATTATAAAAATTAACTTCCTGTACATTTTTGACACACTTAGAAGCTATTAATATTCGATGAAGATGTTTTCATTATATTCTCAGTCCATAGTAAATCGTTATAGTAAGCATTTATAGTAAGCTAAGAAATATGTACAACATTACACTCAAGGTTACGAGCGTTAGTTTAGAACAATTCTGTTTATTTAAACAGTTCCGAGGAAATGACTTGCCAGTACACTGCTTTCGAGTCGTCGTTTTTGACGGGCTTGGAACCTGGTGCTTTACACAATGCGCGTGGTATCGGCTGGAAGAGCTGGCAGTGAAGTTTGGCTGCGGATGTGAGTTGGGGGAAAGCGAGCGCTGAGGATAGTTCGTTGGCTGCCGTCCGGATGTCCGCTAGCCAACTGGAGCTCCGTTCCGGACCAGAAAGCAAAGCGCCCACTTCCACAGCACGCGTCGTATAAACAAATACCCTCTGTTTCTTTACACACCTTGGGCTTAGTTTCAAACACTCAATCAGCTGCTACACACTTTTTTGTAAAAAAAAGTCTGATGGCTAAAATAATTACTTACTATCAGAGAAATTCCATTAAAAATTCATTTTTAACCTTACATGTACCAAGTCATTTTTAGTATCCCCAGCATACTTCACAGAAATAATTATTTACAACTACGAATGTACTAGCGGTGACTAAATGAATGATAAATGCTGAAGTGGGAGTTACCAGTTAGGGGCCATCCACAAATTACTTCACACGGATTTAATGGTTTTTGGACCCCTCCCATGTCACAGGTTGTCACATTTGTGGGACCCCCCTCCCCTGGTGTTACGGCACATATTTTGAAATTTTCAATTTATAAATAAAAACAGCACTTCTAAAATGGTTTATGTATTTCTTGTTAAAAAATCATATCAATAATAAATCAAACATTTAAGAAAATATATAAAAAAAATCGAATTAATAATACAAAATTGAGTCATCATGTATCCATGGATATTGAATCCATTCCTTGATACTGTTTATACTGGCAGAATAGTCACTTCATTCTTGATTTCAATAGTGTTGGGAACATTCGATGTGTCAACATCATCATTTTCTGCCATGAGCCAAAAAGTGATACAAATTATGCATGTGATGTCACAAAGTTTATGACACGTCCACCCCCCCCCCCCCCTTGACACACGATGTAACACTTTGCTGACCCCCCCCACCCCCCACCCTTGGTCGTGGACTCAAATCCCGGCGGATCCAGGAATTTTTAAGTTTTGTATTTGATTATTTGTGCTACACCAGAACATTCAGTGTTTCTGATTCCGCATGGGTCCAACTATGAAAGGGGTGGCAGATTGAAACTCTGTCACCAGGTCGCAAGATCATACGAATTTACTTTGACGACAAAGTTATTACAACAGTAGAAGGCTGTGAACAAAAAATGGGAAAATCACTACGACCGTTCGAAGGAACTATTCCAGCATTTGGCTGAAGTGATTTTTGAACTGTAAAAACCGATATGTGGATAGTTGGGCGGGGAATCGAGCCGGTCCTGAACGTAACCGCAAAAGCTTTAATTAATTCAAATTAAAAGACAGTAATTGATATGCAACAGAGTTTTTATTTATTTATTTACATTGGCATTTAGGCTTACGCCTATACAACTATTTAGAAAGTAACATCAACATATAGTCAAGTTTATAGGCTTTAAAAGAAAATGACTTGGAATATTTATCGTTTGTCCATGTTTAAATTGAAAACAAGACAAGCTGTGTTAATTCAGAATGTTTATCAAAGTCATTAAAATAGAGGGTTAGAGTTTCGAAATTGATTTAACAATTGGCTTTAAAAAACGGAAAAGAACAATACGGTCTATAAAAAAAAAGACCTCGATCTGTGTTAAGCGATAAATGTAATCACTTCTTCACTGTTTAATACCATACGTTTACAAATTTAATATCAGTTAAAACGGAAAGTCAGGAGCAGCTTTGCTCAGTGCATTGTTTTTTGTTGCCAGCGCCTTCTTGATTAATCTAGCAGCAAGCTCAACTGTTTCCAACAAACTACCAATCGGAACGATAATTAATACACAGCACGACAATTTTACCTAACACCACCTTAACTTATCCCCACTTATCATCGCAGCAGGTAAAATTCCCCAAATTTCCGAGACTAAAAGAATTTCACTATCTAATGACTCTGATGGAATTACCTTCACATCTGCCACACTCCTCTTCAATTCACCATTAAATATTAAGTAGTCCACAACTGACTTCCTCTGCCAATCGCTACTATACCAGCTTACCTTGTGGCTCTCTTGCTTTTTGTACCAGGAGTTTTCTATTTTTAATCCAATTCGTTAGCAGAAATCCAGCAGCCTTTCCCCTTCTTCATTTCTGCCATCCCACCCTTCTGTCCCTATTACATCCTCATACCCCTGCCTTTCTGTACCTACATGAGCATTGAGGTCTCCCAAAATTATAATATTCTGCCCATATTTAACTGTCTCTGCAACTCCTGTTCAAACTACTCCTTCTCTTGGATTGGACAGCCTACTTGTAGGGCATATACTTGCAGTATATCCGGGCTTCTCCCTTTGACCGCTATCTTAATCTTTATGATTCTGTCACTAATCTCTTCCACTTCCTCTTTCAGCCCCTCTCTCAAAACTACCTCTACTCCATTTCTTCTCTCTTTCTCATTTCCATTCCAGTACACTTGGGAACCATTTCTCAGTTCCCTCCTACCCTTTCCTTTCCATTTTGTCTCATCCAACCCCAAAATATCAAACTTCCTTCTCTCCATCATGTCCACAATTTCCTCCACTTTCCAATTAATGTCCGTATATTCTAGGATCCAAATCTTAAACCGTTTCCATAGCCATGTCTTCTGTCCATTGCTACGTCCTTTCCGAGGCTTGTTTTTGTTTTGCAAACAACCTCTATCCACTACCGGCTTGCTAGGCCTGTCGTAGCATTACCAGAGCCCCGTTGGTCGCCATTTTTCAGGTTCCTGTAGGACCTTAACAGCTACCGTATTGGTCCCGGGGCATACTAGGTCCCCACTATACTTCACCCCTACAGGCAATCCCATACTTTATGCCGTTTTCTATCTCCCACCACGCAGACTTTATGAATCATCAAACATAAATTCATACCTGGATTCAGTGCTGTAGGCAACCTAGTTTAAAGTTTGATGTGGATGTTCTATTCTGTGATGAATTTTCACACTATTGAGCTGAGGACCATTCAAGATTATCTAAATCTACCCAATGGTTTCAAATGATGTGATATACAAAATCTGTTTAAATAAACATCAACAAGGGGGTCGAATGGGAGTGAAATGCGTTGTTGCTTGTTAACTGTTATCTGCAACAATAACATATTGGATTCATCAAGAGAATCCAACTAGCCTCTTTCAATCCAACTCCGGCACGTAACCTACAAGCCGAGTAACCCAGTGGAAGGTTGGGTAACCAAACCCAGCGGGAAGCCGGGTCGGCGAGCCGATCAGTGTTGGAGGAAGCAAAGACAGTCAACAGCTTCAGCGGTGGAGGAGGACCACAAATCCCAACAGCGAAGGAGGTGGAAGAACTGTCTTTTAAAACATAAATCCACACATGTCTGATCTTGGAACGAGCGGTGTTGTGGTCAGCGTCTGTACACCAGGTTAGGTGTGGCTGAGAAATGAACTCTACGGCTCACAACCTTAGTTTTAACCTTAGAGCGGTCCACAAACCGTTCCCTAAGACAGTTAAGTAATCTATATGCATGATGAAAACTTACGGAAGTAAAGAAGCATCGAAATGAATGCACGGGATTACTTTTCGCGGTCCTTAGATGGCCGATATCGAAGAGAAGAAGAAACATCAACAAATAAATTTCTTTTAAGAAGCATAACATCATAAATAATCTAATCATTTTTTCTTAGTGAAGTAGCAAACAGTGATACGAAGAGATGGCTTGTGAATGTTTTCCACAATTTTCGATGTAAAAGAAAGAAGTAATTCGACCTTTCCTTTGTTTATGTCGCTTTGGTTCTAAAATGTTCCAACGCTCTTCACTGTTGAGTTATACTTTTACAATTTGATCTTGAAACTGGTGCACATAGTTTTAAAATACGTTTTAAGTGATGATCAGTTAACTTCCAGCAGCCCCGCCAGTGCGCTTAGTGGGCTGAGACGCCGCACACTGGGTCAGGATGATACAACGGGTCGGGTGGGAGCCTAGGCCCCCACGTACGCCATCCTGACTGCGGTTTTTAGGCTGTTTTACTCAGCAATCAAGGCGTTTCCCTACCTCCACATCATAATCTACATATTTCTGAAACAAAAAATACACTTGCCACACACAGAACACGTAGTTACACGTTTTACAGACAGAAGGCAACATTTCCCCGATTAGAACGTAGTACGACCTTTGCAGTAGGTATAAAATGGTTGGCATCAGCAAGGAAATGCGGAATTAAAATCAAGGCTCCAATTTAACTATACCAACGATGAGTAAAAAGTCATCAAAAGCATTCTACCCCTACCTCTTTTTGGAAGATCAAGAAGAAGAAAATCAGTATACTTCCAACATAATTCGTTAATGTTGCTAATTTTTTATATCTCATATATCACACAAATCACTTCGTTCTTCTCAATTAAAATAATTTAATTCAAAACTGTGCCGCGCTTCGGCAAAAGATTTCTTGCAGATTCCTGGAGTGATGCTATAGTGATGCGTTTCTGTTGGAACGTGTGTGAGAAAGACAATGATTGTGGGCTAGGCGGAGAGAGTTAGCCTCCTACGCTTTCCTCACAACAGGATCTCAGCTGGGCGTCATATTCAAAACTCTATACGGCAACCAACAACCAGGTACAGTATTGCACCACTTACATACCTCAATGCGTCATATCATGTGCCACTTCCCGCTGAACTAACCAACGGGTCAAGCACGGCCCGTGACATTTCATCATAATCGAATCTGCCAGACTTTTTGAACTATTAATAATTATTTAGGTAACTTGCCTTATTTTCTGTAACACTGTAACAAAAATTCTGAGTATATATATATTTGAGTCTGCAAAGTTTGCGTGTGAGCAAAGTGGGTTTACTAACGTTTGTCAGCTAGTTATTTGGCACCAAAACACCAATTAAACTTTTTTTTTTACTGTCATCGGTCTCTCGACTGGTTTGATGCAATTCTCTATCCCTTCCTATCTTGCGCCAACCTCTTCCTCTTAAGGTACCCCTTAAAACCTACATCTTCAATTATCTGCTTCATATATTCTAATCTTTATCTATCTCTTCAGTTCCTACCGTCGACTCCCTCCACTAACCAATTAACCAAACCCGCGTGTCTTAAAATGTGACCTACCATCCTGTCTCTTTTTTCTGTAAGACTCTTCCACAAGCTTCTTTTCTCATACATCATCTCTAAAGACGTTTATTTCGTACTTCATCTGTCCACTTAATTTTCAGCGTCCTTCTATACCACCACATTTAAAATGCTTCATTTTTCATTTTTCTGACATTCCTAAAGTCCACGCTTTGTTGGTATTAGTGCTGTGCTTCACACATAGACTAGTTGTTTCTGAGTCTTAGATCAATATCTGAAAAAAAAAAAATGTTTTTAATGAAAAATCTTTTCATTCATTTCTGCTTCGGACATTAGTTGTAATGAACATTCTTTATTAAATCCTAGAACTGCGTAAGGGTTCCGCAACTTCTATATTATGCTCATGTGTGTGATAAATAAATGCCTACAACAGAAGAATTGTTGATCTAATAAAAAAAAATCGTAAGGTAATTAAAAAAAACTAAGACTAAATGACAATATTGAACAATTCTTTTAAGGTATATATGAAAGATTCGTATATAAAATAAGTAACTAAACAAGAGTTTGTTATTTCGGCGTACATCATCAAAATAAAGGTGTTTATATATCGTGAAATGTACAACTCAATAAAAATGTTCACTAAGAACACTGATTGTATTTTTAATAGCGATTAAACAACATCTACTCGATGGAATGAGCAAAAAATAATTTTATCCCACTTCTTCTTTTATGGAATGGTATCATGAAACATTTTTTTGAATGTCTGTCTGCTTTGCAGTTGATAAAAGTCCCCTGTGAATTTTCATTACAAATGATGAAAAGATGGTGAAATTTCGAGGTTATTTGTTGGTTTTAAATTAACATGAAAATCTAAACTAATTGTCGTTTTTTACGCAAAACAAATTTCGTTGAACGTTCTTATTATCCACGTTTTTTTTTCGTTTTTTTTTAATTCACAGTTATGGTTGGAAAATTAGAGAGAGGATACACATATTGAACGACTTTAGGAGCTCATACAATTACAATCAAAATTACTTAATTTCACCATATAAATATTGACTACATTTTCAATACCAATATTGTTCCATATCACGATTTTTTCAGTTTCTTGTTTGTTTGTTTGAGTAGGATGGTATCCTAAAATACTTTTGGGTATTTTACTATGAATCTATTTTTCGGTCATCTGAAAGCATCTAGTGCTAAATTTCATCACAGTTAGTGAAATGACTGTGGAATTGCTAGGCTGTGGCGTATGTATGGGACGGATGGACAGATATGATGAAATTATAAGTGTTTTGTTTTTGCCACTTGGACTACAGAATCATAAAAATGGAGACTAGAAAACACGTAACCAGGAGAGAGAGCACCGAGTGTTGCGAAAAACATATTGTTAAGGTACAGATTTTATACAATATTTATGCAACACATTTTATTTAAAAAAAATCATTTTTTTTTGCCATCCGTGATCAGTTGATAGTTACCAAAGAAGATGTTACTCCTCCACAGAATACCCCTCAGAATTTTTTACTATGATGCATTCCTATTGTTTTACGTAAAGAAGTCATTGTTTCTAAGTGTTACTGTATGTGTGTATAGCTGTGATGATTGTGTGGTAGAAGTAGTCTCTATTTGTATTATCATTGAGAGGTGAAAGACTGGAGAATGTGAAGAAACGGTGCATGCCCATCGCCTTATGGCGCCAGGTGAGCTTGAATAATAATAAAACAGAAAATCTAGAGAACTTTACCATTATTACTGTTTTAATTCTGCCTTTACTTCTTGATAAAAGGAGGGAATAATAGAAAAGGGACTTTGATCACTTTGTATTTAAGAACGTAACATACAATTTCATCAGAATTGCAATCGTTGTTCTACCCTTATCCATTCCCTATCATTAGAAGTCAAATACGTATCGGACGATAGATTAAAAATGCAGAAGACTCACAACAATTAAAAAAGAGAGGCAAATTTAAAATAATTGTAGGAATATAGAACTTCATTAAAAATATTTTGTAAAGAAACCATAACGTCGGATCCAAGTTCTGTAAGACCCATTAACTATCTAACTTCTTCAGGATCAGACAAGGTGTAAACAGATTTAATTATCGCAGAAAACATTCATGGCCCAATTAAGAGCAATGCTTTGCTATTTTCTTTAATGGACACCGGTAAAACTGCATGCACTAAATGCTATAGAGGAGAAGCAACGAGCACTCAACTTTCTATTGCCCTTCTCACTTCACCAAAACAATCTGAAATGATTTGATAACATGGAGTATCCATAAATGGAAGGCAAACGTTTTTGTGAAATTTGACCACTATCTCCTAAACCAGATAACTAAACATCGAAACATATTCTGTATATGAGTGGAAGTTTGATAAGATAATAGTTAAAACGGCAGAGATTAAAGGGATATTTGTCCTTGCATATTTTCACCTAATGGCTTTGATTTGAATTACAAAGTTATTTTTTCTTTATTTCTCAAAAAAAAATAAATTACCATGTAAGATTATATCTTAAGAAGAGACATACTAGCTGCTACCCCTGACTTAGTACGAATGAACTCACAATTTTATTGCTGGAATTAGATATAGAATAATGTAAGTTATGTAAAAGGTGTCAAAAAAAAACGTAGTCAGAATAATATGACGTAGATGGCATCAACATACCATTTTACCATCGAACATGTCTCCTAAAGAGAATAAATGTGCAACATGTTAAAAAAAAAAAGCAAAAACTAAGGTGTTGGAGGGGGTTAACTGAAAGCATCTTGTCTTTCAGCTTGGTTTTGTCTTCTTTATTCAGCATGAGCATTAGATTTTTGGTTTCTAATAACTTTAGCTGCTCGTCTACGAGACATGTCAACAAAAAAAGACAAAATATACTGATACTAGAAGACAAAAAATAATAGTCTGGTGCAGAGAAAAATCTATACTACATGATATGTTTTGTCTGTAAACGTGATTCATGAACAGATCATAAACTAACAGACTGGCAGGGAAACACAGCCTCATCGACCGATATAACGTTACAGACTGACAACATTTCGTTAGTTTTGAAAATTATGGCAAAAAATGTTATTTATACCGAAAAAAGTATCACGTGTCCTTCGTAATGATACAAAGCATTTCCTTGTCAACTTTATCAATATACTTATGGCCGTTTAGTCATCAGAACGTAACAAACAGACAGAGAATCAGAGTTACTTTCGCATTTATATTATTATTAGTGTAGATCATGTAAACGCTGAACGCGAGAGAAATAAAGCCTGAGCGGCCGATATAGCATAATAAAACACGTACGGCATTGTGTCTTGACGGATCGTTCAGCCACAGACGTGACAGAGGTTCTATTTGCTACATATTACGCCTCTGACGTGTCTCGACCTACAGTTTAACGAGAAATCCGAAAACTGGAACGTTTAGGCATGGTCCTATATGGCCAAAATAACTTTTAAACATTCCTGCCCCCCTCCCCCGCGGAATTTAAACCCTATATCGACCTGAGAACTTTTGAAAGCAAGAGCCTTAACCACTGAGCCACCAGCCAGCTTAGTATTACAGATACATAGATACGCTACGCGCTCTCTATCACCGTTCAGTTATTTTTCAAAATTGCATGACAAAATATATTATTTATGCATGGAAAAAGTTTCCTATGTCCTTTGCAAGGGCAAATAATATCTCCTTGTCAAATCAGATTAGCCGATTAATCCTGGCATTTATATTAGTATAGATACTTAGCACTTCTCAACATTTAATAACTGACTGTTTTCTTCTGTTCCATACTCGCCAAAATCGTTGAAACTATTACTTTTATCGTTTTATACCTCGTTGACGTGAGGTCGTTAGCGGCGGGAACGGAATGGTCCACGGAACAGGAAAAAATTTCGCTATGGCGTTTTGAAGCAAGCATCCCGGCATTCGTCTGGAGTGATTTGGGGACACCATAGAAAACCCAAATCTGGATTGTCAGACTGATATTCGAACCCGTGACCTACGAGATCAGATCGTTACTGCTAACCCACCACGCTACGTGAATCTAAAATAAATATTTTTAGTGCACTTTAGTTGAGGTTGAAAATATACGTGACAGAATCGATATAAAATTTGTTTAATTTGATAGCCAATTGAACTTGGTGTGAGAAGCTCAATCAAACCGTCTTCACGCCAGCAGATTTACTGAAAGACCATTCAAGATGTTTTCGGCCGGTCCTGGCAGTGTAGTGGCTAGCGCGCTGGCCTCGCATTGCAAGGGCCGCCGGTTCGAGCCCGGCCTCGGGCATGGGTGGTTTTTAATAAGTGTTGTGTTCGTCTTGTGTTGTCCTTACTGTGGTGTCCACAATATCATAGTGAAATTCTGATACAGTAGTTGCAACGTAAACAAATTGGAGCTGGCTAAATGGTCGAAAAGACCGAAGGCCATATAACATATATATATATATATATAAAGATGTTTTCGGCGTGTTGCGGTTGATTTCCGTCGTTATGGCCGTTGCTGGTATCAAGATGCACGGCGTGTGGAGCGGCCAGTAGGACAATGCTATAACTCATGGACTGTCGGGCGGGCGCACTTTCTCCGGCGGGAGTGGTTGGTCTGTGAGTCAGTGCAGAAAGCAGGCGGGTCACAGGCCACCGGCTTTCAAAGGAGCGCAGGCCAACCCAAAGTCATTTAACATTAATTTTTATGACGGGAACTTCATCCTCGATTTCATAAATTATAATATAACCACAACACATGGATGACTTTGTATACTGTATTGTATCTATTAATCGCTTGAATTCATTATTAAACAACGTCGTTGCAATCAGAGACAGGAAGTGATTGGAACGTATCTTAGAAGTCACTATTTGTCGTTGTGGTTTCTGTAAAAAGTACTGTGTTATAAAGGACGTGTACGTAATTGTGCTAATGCAACTAAAGCCTTCATTGTCATGAACGTGAAGGGAACTGATAACTTTTAACACGTTTTGAAATTTTGTAAATTTCCCTTGGTAATTGCTTCTAAAACGTCTAGAAAGTTTTTGAATTTCCAAAGATATTGTTTTTATTTACAGTATTGAACATTTTTGCGGAAACTGGTAACCATGCCTCTGTATTAACAAGTAACTTCCTTTTTATTTTGATCATGTTGTTCAAGAACATCATCGGTTTGAAATAGGATGTGTTCTTCTTTAAGTAAACATTTTGTAGTACAAAATAATTTTAAAAATAATGATTTAAACAATTTTGATGTAAACTGCAGTAACCTGATAGTATTGACTAATACGCAACGATAAAAAAAAAGATCAATACAGGTCATTGCAGGTAAAGAGGCCTATTCATGGTCCAACTTACAGGAGTTCGTGTAGAACTACCGCAGGATACACTCGTCCATTCACACTACAAGAAGTGGTCCCACAAAACGTTCCAAGCAGTACTTTCCACTCGTACTTTCTCGCGGCACACTAGTGTCCTTATCACACTACAATGATTTTTCCTCCAATCACGATCCAACGCCATAGCTTGTTGGACGGCAGGGACCCGCGTTGGTTTACTTGGAGTCCAACAACATCCAACATATCCTGTATGAAGGCCTGCAGCCGCTTTCACAGTGCAACAATAGTCCTACATCGGAAAAACAGATCATCATACGTCCTACAAGTTGGACTATGAATGACCCGCTAGAGCGGTGGAAAGGCAGGTGGCGAGCACGGAGATGTGCGGTGGAGTGGCCTTGTGCTTGACGCTTGAATTAATCGAACCGCGAACTCCACAATGTTCATATGACAAAGGTTGTTTTGTTTACGCATGCGTAGTTATGTGAATAATTTAAATCACTTGTGAAATCATCCCACGTTTTTTTGTTGTTTAAAGATGAAGCAAAAATAAATAAATAAATGAATACGGCAGTATTATAGAAATAAACTTTACTTAGGAAAAAATTTAGATTTTGGGATAAAAATATGCTTATTTTAATTATAAGTTTATTTTTCCATCTCTGCATCCGCTTTCGCAAAACATCCGCATCCGTGGATGTCAAGCACTGAAAATCCACATCTGCATCCGCATCCGCAAAGATGACCTAGTATCGTGCATGGGTCTGAATAACAGAAGATTTTTTTTTATAAGTAATAATACCAGTGTTTCAGACAGCAGTTTCTAGTTGTAATTGCGTGGAGCCCGCATGGTTTTCGCTGGTGACGCAACACGCCGGCTGTCTGTCTGTCATTTCTATGACTCGCCTCCGGAAATGATCGCCTGCGGGCGGGAGTGTCTCGTCGTATTGTACACGGCACCAACCTTACAGATTTTCAACTGATGTGAAACAGACTGTTAGAAAAGGTTTTCGGATAATAGCTTACCACCTTTATTTTAAGTGTTCAAAATATGTTTATAACTTTATCTTTTCATTCATGTTTCCTGTTTTTATAGGTTACCTGATTTCAGACTTGAGGGTTTCTGAGATTTCCGCTGCAGACTTCACAATGACAGCGTGTTGTGAACATACTGTTTAGAAGATCTACTCAGCCTGCCATTCAGTGAGTACCGAGGAGTGGCTTCCTCGGAAAGGTAAAGAGTGACCGGAAACTGGCGCAGACCGCGTAACCAAGGCTCAGAACAGGAATATGGAGCTCCATCACCGCCATCCCCGCTGGAACAGCAACTATTTGAGCCCCGGCAATTTCCAGTACATCCCGAGACTTCGGGAAGGTAAAAACAAATGACAAGAAAACAGAGCAGAGCGACAACCACCTTATTCGCTCTCTATCACAGCACGACGTAAAAAGGGGTCCACATAGAAGACCACTCCAGCTGCTGACAGAAGAAAACGAGTGAGCTAACTGCAAATATCAACAGTGCGAGCGAAAGTTGTTAAATTAAATATATATACAAAAAATCAATAAATAAATAAAATAAATAAAAGAAAATAAAAATAAATAAAAATAATTAAAAAATTACGTATAATTTTTTTTTTTAAATAGAAGGGCTCATCAGAAATGAAAAACATAAAAGTAAACCCAACACTTAATTTAATTTTTTTAAATTTTTTAAATTTAATTTAATTGCAATGGAGCACACGCTCCGGTGGCAATTTCCCTACACACCCAACTTCCCCATATCCTACACTCACCTACACTTGCCCTCTACAAATTTTAACTTTAAATTCTTTTAACGTTTTCGGTAGGTTATTCATCATTCCCCTTGGTAACTCATTCCAATCCCTGACACCCTTACCTAAAAAAGAAAATCTTCCCACACCCTTGTGCCTGAAATCAAGTGCCAGCTTGTGGTCATGGTCATCTTTTCCCTTCCATGAACTACTTTTCATACCTACTGCAATATCTTTCCATGCCTCATCGCCAGTATACGCCCTGTACACTCCCATGACCCTCCTCATCCTCCTCCTGTCTTGCAATGAATCCCATTCTAGCTCCTTTATCATATCTGTCACTGATTGCATTCTGCGATAATTTCTAGTAACAAATCTAGCAGCCCTTCTTTGCACCTTCTCCAACTCCTGTATTTAATACTCAAAATGTGGGAAACGGAAACAGTAAATAAAATTAGGCAATGCCACCACGGCAAACGCTTCTCAAGAATACCTTAATCTAAGTGTAAAGGAAGAAAGGGCCTCATACAATCACTCTAAGAGAAGCTCCCCGTCCTTTTTCTTTCGCAATGTAAATTATCATCATTAATTTACTAAAATTTGTAACGAATTTTGTGATGACTCAACATCAGGGATAAATACAAATAAAAACAGATTTGAGAATAGAATGTTACATACGTTGGGTTTTCGTCATTAGTTTATTAGCAATGAATACGAACGACGTAGTGATTCAGTGTAAAATTAAAAAAAATAAACTATAAGTGGAATACAAATAATTTACGTAGGTACACACACTGTAAATTATTATGTATAGCTGTACCCGCGAATATCCCATTTTTCGTCACATTGTTTTAAACAGGCTTCATTTCTTCCGGGTGAAGCCTGGAATGACTACGGAAAACCACATATGGCAGACGGGTATTTGAACCCCCGCCCTCCCGAATGCAGGTTAGAGAGCGATTTCGCTCTCCACCTGTCTCGGTGACTCGTCACTTTTTTTTATGTTGGCTGGTGTAGGGTTATAAGAACCCTTTTCAGCGTAAAGGAAGGGAATTGGGATAAGGAACGGGAATGAGTTCGATCTGGGGTTTATTAAAGAAACCATCCTGGCATTTGCCTGGATTGATTTTGGGAAACCGTGGAAAACCGAATTCAGGATGGCATATTAGAGGCGTCAGATCTCTTGAAAAAGATCCTCGCCCATACTAAAAAAAAAACCTTAATCACAGGATAGGGAGCGTCCATAAACTACGTGGGTCTGTCTGGAGAGGGGGGGAGGGGTTGGCTGGAAAGCTACACTGCGCTACGTGGGGAAGAAGGGGAGGTTCCAATCATATTATTTTTACACAGTTAAAATAAGGTACAGAAAACACAACAGCATCTGAATATTTACACTGAAGAGCCAAAGAAACTGGTATAGGCATGCTCATGAAAACAGAGACACATGTAAACACACAGAGTACGGCGCTGCGGTCGGCAACGCCTATATAAGACAACAGATGTCTGGCGCAGGCTTTAGATCGGTTACTGCTGCTACAATGGCAGATTATCACGATTTAAGTGCGTTTGAACGTGGTGTTTAGTCAGCGCACGAGAGATGGGACACAGCACCTCCGAGGTAGCGATGAGGTGGGGATCTTCCCGTACGTCCATTTCACGAGTGCACCGGGAATATCGGAAAGCCGGTAAAACAACAAATCTCCGACATCTCTACAAGATTCTGCAAGAACGGGACCAACGACGACTGAAGAGAATCGTTCAACGTGACAGAAGAGTAATCCTTTCGCATATTGCTGCGGATTTAAAAGCAGGGCCATCAACAGGTGTCAGCGTGCGTACCATTCAACGAAACATTATCGATATGGGCTTTCGGAGCCAAAGGCCCACTCATGTCCTTGCTGAGTGCACGAAACAAAACTTTACGCCCCGCCTGGCCCCGTCAACACCGGAATTGGACTCTTGATGATTGGAAACATGTTGCCTGGTCTGACGAGTCTCGTTTCCAATTGTATCGAGCTGATGGACGTGTGCGGGTATGGAGAAAACCTCATGAATTTATGGACCCTGCATATCAGCAGGGGACTGTTCAAGCTGGTGGAGGCTCTGTAATGGTGTGGGTCTTGTGTAGTAGGAGTGACATGGGATCCCTGATACGTCTAGATACGATTCTGACAGGTGTCACGTTCGTACGCATCCTGGGTGATCATCTGCATCCATTCATGTCCTTGTGCATTCCGATGGACATACAATTACAGCAGGACAACGCGACACCCCATGTCCAGAATTGCTACAGAGTGGATCCAGGAATACTCTTCTGAGTTTAAACACTTCCGCTGGCCACCGAACTCCCAGACATGAACATTATTGAGCATATCTGGGATGCCTTGCAACGTGCCATTCAGAAGAGATTTTCACTCTTACGGATTTATGGACAGCCCTGCAGGATGCATGGTGTCAATTCCCTTTAGCACTACTTCAGACATTAGTCGAGTCCTTGCCACGTCGTGTTGCGCCACTTCTGCGTGCTCGCCGGGGCCCTACACGATATTAGGCAGGTGTACCATTTTTTTTTGGCTCTTCGGTGTATTTCCTTCATTTAATTATCTCCGTATCTAATTTACAATAGTGTGACAAGAAAGAACTACAAAATATCTTTGAAATCAAAAGGGAAATACGCTACGTGCTACGAGAGGGGAAAGGGGGAAGGGGTAGCGACAAAATCCACGTCGGGCTACGTGGGGGAGGGAGGGTTTACAGGAGGACAAAATGGAGCTACGTGGTTTATTGACGCTCCCATTTTATTGTCCTGACTGGTTAGCGACGCGTTTTAGCAGGGATTAAATCTCGTGAAGAACCTCCCGTACCCTTTAAAATACAAGAATTACTTCACCCGCAATAGATGGTTCACCCCTATTGAACTGCCTAGCTTGGTTCTTGCCCTGACTCAACAGATGGAATCGGACTATTTTATATTCAGTCGAGGTTAATATTCCGATTGCAAAAAGGGCTTGAGCCAGACAATATTAAGTTCATAGATTCTGTCGATGAGCAATTAAATTAGCGGCGGTTTTTTTTTTCCTACCTGTATATATTACATCAAAACTTAATGTAAGCTATTACTAATATGACATAAGGTATTACTATTAACAGTTTAGTTGAAGTAGTTGTTTCTTACTTAATCCACGCACACACAAAAAAATTCCAAACTCTACGGGTTTGGATTCTGTATCAAATACGAAATATGGTACTAATTGGGACAAAAAGAATGAAATATTGTAACTGATGACGTAAGCTATAATTATTCGCATTTTCCGTGGAATCCATTCATTGGTTTTGCGGACACTTAGGCAAAGATTCCTGAATTGACGGTTTTGGACTAAAGATAATCTAAAACTTTGTTATTGATCTATGTTTACTTATAACATAACCTAAGTTTCGTTCAAATACGTTTAATTGACAGAAAAACATTTTTTTAAAAAAATGTACAGTTTTGGAGTCTGGATCATTTGAAACGCTTTAATTTATCGAGATAAAAAGTATTTTATATGTTAACTAATGGCATCAGCTTTCGCCGTGTGCAGTTTCATTAAATTCGTTCTACTAGTTTTAATATAGTCTACTACATAGCAGGCAGTAACACAATTCAAATTGTACGGTTCTTTTCTCTGCGTCGTTGGGAATTGTGTACTAATATAGATAAAAAGTAGTCTGTGTTACAGCCAATGATATAAGATATAATTTTATGTAGTTTCGTTAAGTTTCGCCTTTCAGTTTTTGCTTGATGCGCGAACAGAGAGAAAGATAAAATTTCAAATCTTATTTTTTTGGTGTCCCTATCATCAGTAATGTGCATTACTCTACCTGAAAATAAATTTGTGAATAGTTACAACTTTTCTATAATTTTGTTTTGTAATATACATGATGAAAATTTGCAATTTTATATCAGACTTTCTTAACAAACTTAGTACCAGCAAAAACTAGAAACATCCTTGTGTTCCTGTGCTAAGCGACACATCGTTTCTCCCCTGTTTTGAACCTATAATTCCGTTTTTGTTTTTATTAGCTTACATACGTATTTCTGCAGTAGTCTGTTTTGTAGAAAAAATTGGAAGAACTTATGCCATAGCTCATAATACTGTAATATAAATTTCACCTTTAACTTACTTCATCATCATTTCTAATAATTATTTTCAAAGTGCGAGTAGTTAGTTTTGTCTGGAACAATTTTATTAATTATTTGATTTATAATTTTGATAAAATTATTTCAATGAAGTGTTTTATAACTCTAGTTTTCTTATAAACGATTTCTATTAAATTTTCAAGGCATACAATAATATAGTGTGTTACTGAAACACGTGGTTATTGTCGTCTCCTTACACTTATTCCAGACCAGGAACGTAGTAAATTTTCTAAACTACTATCGTTTAGTAAATTTCACTGCTTTTGGTCCGCTTCGACTGGCTGATATTCTGAGAGCCAGGAGAAACATTCAATCTCCAAGATGTCACATTTGTTTTAAGAAGTAGTTCGGTTTATTGGCAGACAGTGTTAAACTACCCATAAGTTCTTCCGATAGCGTAAGTTTTCATTCCAACATGTTACGAAATAAATTACGAGCTTTGCTAGTCATTTAACCAAATGTGTTCCCTGAATTTTGTGTTTTAGAATTTGAACTTAAATGGACTTTTCTGTAGCGAGATCTACGACAATGTCGCTCATTTATTTAAATTTGTTAGTTACTTATCACATTTTCTACTATTCATGCTTACTATTGATTATAAAAAAAAAAAATCAGCGTTTTCAACTCCCGAATTCAACAAGGTAAAGTGATCTGGCAAGTCTGCATTAAAGTAAGTTGTTGATTAACAACAATCGAGCAGTAAAACACAATAACAGAGCAATTGAGACAGCTGATACAAGAAACGACATTTGATAAAACCGCTTAACATATTTCCACATGGCTTCTGCGACAAGCTCATACTCCGTAAATATAACTTCGCAAAGTGGTTTCAGTGAGAAATAGAGCGGATCCACAAGAATGACATTCTGAAATATAGTTGCTTGTGTGGAAATTTCTCCCTTCAGTACATTGGAGGGAAGTTATTGTATCTTGTTAAGTCTTGTAAAATGAAATTAGTGGTGAATGTTTGTTGTATTATTCTGCTAGGGATAAATTTATTTTATAGGTTCCTAAACTGGGGGGCGCGAAGACATTACATAGGGGCACAAGGGGCGAGGGAGCGTTGCCGCCCGTGTGGCGATACCCTGCCTCTACACCGTCACAAGTGATGTACTATATTTTCTTCCCTGCCTTTTAGAGCTGAAAACATTTATTCTAATGTCACATACTTACTGAGTTTGCTCTGAGATATCACTGTTAGTACTCGAAAGTAGGCATTTACTTCATTAATAATAACATTTTGGCGGGGGGGAGGGGGGGGGATATATTTTTCTTTTGACGGAAGGAGGCGTGATTCGAAATACTTTTGGAACCCCTGATATGTTTCTTAACTCAAGTCTAAGATTTTAAGTGAGACTGGAACTTAGTAAATGTACCATGCCGATTTTAATTTCTTCACTAAAAAGGCCTGAGTCATGAAAGAAATATCAGAAATTAAAGTAGTAACATTTTACTCAATTTGTATATACAACATAAGGAATATTAAGGATGGAGTAGTTTCTTTATGGCAGGTGTTAATAGGAGAAACTTGTACAAAGATTTTCTGACGATACTATGGTTCGTTGAATTGTTTTTACTACCTTTTAATCATTGCTTCCATCAAGTCTTCTACTTAAAAATGTATGAGTGTAGCTTTATTCTTCTGAAGATTAAGGTCCATCTTATTGAAATTACGTAAAATTGACAGCTATCCAACAATAGATTAAAATATCGTCCAGAAAATTAATAATGTGAAATTGCAGTCCCAAAAATATCACTTTACCAGCATGCCAGGTTTTTTTTTTTTTTGTAAATGTTCTCAACAAATACTAAACTTAATGCTTTTTTAACAAAATTAACAGTTCTAAATAAATTGCCAGGGATTCCTTGTTTAGTCAGCAGTTGCATCAGATCACTGGATGTAATTCATTTTACTCCTGATATATTTTTTAGGAACTTTTATTTTAACTGCATGAATTCCGCCCATCTGTGAAGCTGTTAAATACTTTTTCGGCTTCAGAGTTTTGGCGCAATTTTTATAAAATATATTTCTGGTTTACCACACCAGTGTCACCTTGCCAGCTGCGTATCCACGTTACAAAAACGCATGTTAAGTCAACTTCTGTTTATGGTTATTCCTGAACTTTGTATGTAATCGCTCTTCATACACGGGAGAACAATGGTAGACAAATAGTCTCGACAGCAATTCCATTGGGCACTGCTTCAAAAGATGACATCTTCAGCACTTGAGTGTCGTTTTCCGGTTTGACAGTTATTATGAACGTTTCATATCAGATCGAATAACATTTGTTTTTGTATCAATATTGTTTAAGGAGCAATTATTTCCCAGAAGTTGTTGGTCTTTTCTTTGGAGAACGTTTCCGATCTTTGCAGTAAGTCCTTTGTATTCAATGTCAAATTGTCCATGTACTTTCGGAGGTTCCATAGCCCCAGCTGCTGAATAATTTTTCCTGTACGTGGAAGATGAAATAACGCTTCGTCATTAATCTTTGAAGTTTAAATGTAACCAGTGATTTACTCTACAGGCCGTAATTCAAATCTCATAAACGACATGGAATCACAATTCCCCTTATATTACAGGTCATTCGGCATTTATGATTACGCAAAAATGTCAACAAACTGCTAGGAATATGCCATGTAAATGCGGAGATGAATTTGAATAAAATAATGCAGGTATACACGATAAATTCGTTGGAAGGTGACCTGGGAATTGGAAAACCGAGAAGCTAAATAAATATGGAAAGGCAAGGAAAATTCAATGCCCAACAGCGATGTGAATTCCTGCATAAGAGACGGCAAAATATGAGGAGTTTTGTACTAGATCTTTAAATTTCTGGCATATAAAATATAATCCGATTAGCAAACGAATCATTTAAGAATCTCAATTCTGTGATATAACTGGTAGCTCAAATTTAATATTGAAAGGTAACGTTATATAAAGATTGAGAAATTGACATATTGACTATATAAAAGTGTTTTCCAACCTTTTTCTATCTGATCACCAATAAAATGTCGGAAATAATTGTAAGTACCTCTAACGTATATGGACACTTTTTTCAACCCATGTATGAATTATTAACCAAATATACCATTTATTATCAGCACATACTGCAGTCCCTGAAAACCTACGCTTTTAATTGAGTCCTCATAAACTGGACGTTAATTTAACTCTAAAAAAACGCCACGCTCTGTAATGCCGACTTTTTTTGCATATGGTTTTACGCCTCGTCGACGTCGAGGTCATTAGTGGTGGGAAAGGACTGACGCAAGAAATTGGAAGGAACTCGGCTATGGCATTTTGAAGGAAGCATTCGCCTGGAGTGATTTGGGGAAACCATGGAAAACCTAAATCTGGATGCCCGGACGAGGATTCAAACCAGCATCCTCCCGAATGCTCACCCACCACGCTCGATCTGATGCCGACTGTAAACTTATTAAGTAGTCATATCCGTATATCCGGAAATCCCTGATTTGTGTTGCTCGTCGGAAATATTCATGACTCTCAGAAAGTTTGGCTTACAGGTAATCCTCGCTTATACAGTACGATTGTGGTATCCATTTTATGTGAACAATTTTTGCTGAGTTATTTTTTGTTATGATATTTTTACGCATTTAATATTTAGCCTGCGAATCACTTGTCCCATCTTCTCAGACCACAGGTTGAGGATTAATGCTATATAGCATTCCCAGGGGGAGATGTTAACTTTGGTTACAATTAGATTATTATGAAGTATATACTTCAAAAATACAAACCGCAAAAGAACACAAAAATTAAAAATGTCATATGTCAAACAGAAATCGCTAGAACTTTTAAATGCTTGCTCCAGGTTTTTCGCTCAGTCTTGTCTTAATGCGTATTTTTTAAATAAATCTTCACAAAGAAATTTTTTTCTTAGTACGGAAAGACGCTATTAGGATGCTGTTTATAATAAAAACAATAACTTCTTGCAGAGAACTCTAAAAAGTTTAATATTCTTACGATCACTTTTCTTCATATTCTCTCAACTGCTTTGTCGTAGAATATTTTAGTTTGTTCGCATCGAATTGGCAGTGCACAATTTCAATACAAAGAGCGAAATAAGGAAAATGCGCAAGTATTTGATTACGATTCATGGTGAAAAATTATAAAAGTTTATTTGCTTCCTAAATCTTACGCAGCAACAATTAACTAACGCCCTCTTATAGCATTTTACATAACCAATTAATTTTTTTATATATATTAAGAGTATTCGATTTATCGTAATATGGAAATCATCGTCGTCTGATATTTATTACTTGTCCTTCAAGCATAAATGACTAAAAAAAAAGCTTGCTTTCCTTCTACCATTTTAATATTTTCGATAAAAGAACTATGACAAAGTCATTATTCATCACGAGCCTGTACTTGGAATCCTCTTCAGCACTTCAATTACGAGCAGGTGTGAAGTTAGTATGCGTGATCAGATGCGGGTGTAATTGGTGGCCTCATGTTTCGTTTGGTATTATTTCCTTTCACAACCGTTAATGGTAAACATTCTGTTGTCAACATATTTTTTCTTATTCCTGATCAAACCGATGGTGCCAAAAGTTGTATCTAATAAACCCAAATTCACAAGAGAAATAAAACTTCATTTCCTACTAGTTGATTTTATCAGGATGTATATGAGAATGGTAGTACCCTAGAATAAATCATAGCTACATTTTCGATGTTGTTTTCATTATGGCCAACAGTTGTGTCCAGCTGCAATTGACCCTACATCCGATCTGCTATTAATATTTTGGTTGGAGGGAATGGCAACTTTTGATCTCTCTTGTAAGGTCAACACAAGACGAACACTTGTAAGTAAATTAACCCTTACCCTAGCCAGGACCCGAACCGGTGACCCAGGCAACCTGAAATAACCATTCTAACTCCTACTTTACCGAGGTCGGCACGTTCCTTGTCTTAATGAATCCTTGAAAATTGTTCAGAGTCGATCTTGCCCATCTTCAGTTCGATTAATTTTTTTTTTTTTTGCTACGTTTCGTCCTTCATGCATCCATGTCTGTACATCGAATGAAGCTTGCAGATGCTTCTGCACTAATTCATGTGCAAGAGTTATATATGCGAAATGGTCGGAGAATTTGTAATTTAGATTGATTGAATAAAGCCGTCGCGGTAACTCCCATGCTACGCAGCAATCTTCGTCATTAACCATGCTTGTTTACATTCCAGCAATGTCCTCTGATGTTTTTAAACTCGTTGGTGTGATTGTCGTAAATGAGTTTGAGATTCATGTCATCTTGTTTAAACAGTATGATTTGATTTTCATGGTTTGTCAATCCTCAAGTAAAAAGAATCAACCAACTGGTGTCTACCAATACAAAAGAAATCTCGTATATTATTCTGCTTCAAAAATAGAGTTTGTTAAAGCGTAACTGGGGGAGGTGTCAATAACTGAGTTTATTTAATAGATTACAGCATTTTTTTTTCCGGAAGGTGATACTTTGGCCAGTACAGAAACACATATAAAATTTCAAATTTAAGTCCATTGTGTTGTTCCTGCAGCGAGAGCACAATATTGGTTTTTCCGCAGTGTAATGGTTCCGCAAACTATCATACAATTCCACTTGTCAGAAAAATCCACAATGTTCACGGGTGATATTGCACGCTGTTTCACGAACCGCATATTAACAAGGCTCGATCGTTCCTTCGGCTATTCGTAGCCGTACACCAGTATTCTTATTGGCAGCATCTTTTCCAGTTCAAGAGAACAGACTGAATTTTCACGTTGGTGAACATGTAAAATTTTGTCCATAGCTTCCATACTGGCGGTACACCTTATGTCAGCATCCGTGTAATCTACGGAGAATATTACCGTGAACGTAATAACATGAAACATCTCTTACATACCAATAACAACATTTGAAAGATGACAAGAGAATAATTAGAGTGGAAATACAGAGGTGACCTTGTTAAAAGTGCATTAAAAAGAAGTAAACTAAAACGTAAGTGTTTAACCTGGGGAGAGTAGTGAACGACGACATAACATTTGCGAATCGTATGTAGTTATATGTCTTCTATAGTTCTGTCTATGAAATGTTTGCTTCTGATGCCGAAATCTTCTCGACTACAGTATAATAGTGTTTTAATCATGATCGAGTAATAATGACGAGAGCTCGAATCCCATCACGTTAAACTGACGGAACTTGATCAACAGTCTCACATTAACAACGTTCAAGTCGTCAGTACCATCCATATTATTTAGAATCCACATGGTAGCTCATCAATGCGACAGGTGAAGGCATTCATGGACGTCTCTACTTGTAGAAGGCCCCTATCATAAAGACTGTCAGGGACTTATCGGACGCTCTTAGATTTCTTAGGAATATAAATTGAAATGAGTCACTTCCTGACTGAGTTTAGGTAGCAAGACGATTGATTCCAATGACTTCTTTTTCCGGAAACGGAGGAACGCGTGGAGCGATAAGCCATTTCCGCCCAGAATCATGCGGCGCTGCCTGCATTACATAGTCGAGCGTGCAAGGGATTGTTGCTGCTTGCCCGTGAAGATTTTGTGGAAGTTATTACTGACTGGATATTTATTACGAGTTATCTTGTGTCTCAAGAATGTCTTGTAGAGCAGTCGATTGTGCAGTAGACGAGCGTGCTTCGAATCTCAAAGAAGATCTAACAATGTGGGTATGCTTTGTATGTGAGGTGATGCTTAGCGTGGTAGTGCCCACACAGCCTGCATCCTAGCGCCTCAAAATTTCCAAAGCTAAGCGCAACCATCCACCAGAATCACAAAATAAAAAAGTAAAAATACACTCCATGGGGACTACCTCTCTGCCATATGACACACTATCGTAGGTTTGCGGTAAGCATGTAGCGACTGATGGCTCGCACACGACTGTCTCAGGGAACAGGGGCCGTTATTTGGACTCCGCTTGTTGCTGTGGGAAGCATAACAACGCCAACGGGTTTGGTGCACACATTTCACGAGCAGCGTTTTGAAAATCTTAGGTGGTTGCGAGGTTGTGTATAGATTTTCAAATTTGAAAAGTCTGTTAGTTGATAAGAATGCCTGTTACTATGCAAGATTACTCATGGAGCTTATCAAATAATGCGTCACACATGAATACAACATGAAAATGACACATACGCAAGTGATTCACATATTTATATATGTGTATTCTCATCCGCCAGCGTCACACTGACTTTTTTTTCTTTATTTAATTCTGATCCGTCATTTTGGTAAGACTAGACGACCCGTGCGAAAATTTCGCGAATAAAATGCAATAAATAGCGAGGTTGAATGCTTGTAATGTAATGAAAAGTAGAACCACTTTTGTAGCAAATATTTATTTTTATTTTTTAGTGTAATAGGTAAGCACAAAATAATTACAACATATTAGGAAAATGTAAAACACTCTGTATTTACGACAAACTGTCACTGACCCTAACAGAATATAACCAACCTGAACCAAATGCACACAACATATTAACATCTCTGTGATATTTGTTGTTGTGCAAATAAAATGTTTACATTGGAATTGTATAGCAAAACGAAAGTGTTTACATAACAGAAAAAAATTCCGAAAAGCTACTTATTGAATAAAAAAAAGTTTATTGACATCTCTGTGATATCTGCTGCTGCAATCTAGGGACTTGGCTCTGAACTTTCTCATACGTGCTACCACTTTAAGCACCAAATTCCGAAAAACTCTTTCTTAATTAATGATTTTACCTAACTGGAGACCTTAATCTTTAAAACGACTGATATTTATCGATTTCGGCTACGTATAGAAGAAGATAAATGGCTTGTAATTAAAATAAATTAAAAGAAACAATAAAAAACACGCTGTAGAAATAATATTGATACTTTTCCCTTTAAGGATCGAATTCCAAACAATTTCTTTTATAAAATATGGTATGACCAAAGCAGCCACCTTGGTCTTTAAAATGAAACCTCATTTGTTGATTTCGGTTAATTAACAAGCAAGGTAAAAAAAAGTTCTAGAAATGATGATATTTTTGCCCCTTAAGGGTTGAATTTGGAGAAAGTTTTTTCTTAAAATATGATGTGACCAAAGCGGATAACTGAATATTTAAAACGATACCTCATTTATTAATTTCGGTATGGTATCAAGGGAAATAAAAAGCTCGTGACAGAAAAATGCGTTGTAGAAATATAAATACTTTGGCCCTCTAAGCTGAGAATTTTGAAAAATTTCTTTCTTTAAATGTGGTGTAACGGAACCTAAGATCTTACGAAGACCTCAATCTTTAAAATGATACCTCGTTTATCAAATTTTTTTAATTATCAAGGAAGATAAATGACTTGAAACACAAAAAACGCATTTTAGAAATACTGATATTTGTGACCTTTAAGAGTTTAATTCAGAAAAATTCATTTCTTAAAATGTGATGTTACCACAGCGGAAACCTTAATTTTTAGAATGATACCACATTTTTCTATTTCGGTTATATATTAATGGAGATAAATGGCTCTTGACACAAAAATGCGTTGTAGAACTATTTATACTTTTTCCCATTAAGGATTAAATTCCAAAAACATTCTTTCTTAATATATGATGTCACCAAAGCTGAGTCATTACTCTTCATATTCCTACTTCATTTATCAATTTTGGTTAGATATCCAGGGAGATAAATGGCTCGAAACAAAAAAAAAACGCATTTTAGAAATATTGACATTTTTGCCCTTTAAGGGTCGAATTACGAAAAATTCCTTTCTTAAAATATAATGTTACCGCGGCGGAGACCTTATTCTTTAATATGATACTTCATTTATCTATATCGGTTAGATATGAAGTGAGGTAAATGGCTCGTGACACAAAAACGCATTGCAAAAATATTGATACTTTTGCCCTTTAAGGGTCGAATTCCAAAAATTTTTTGTCTTTGTTTATGACGTCACTACAGCGGAGATCTTAATCTTTAAAATGATACTTCATTAAACGATTTCAGATAGGTATCCAGGGAGATAAATGACTCGTAACACAGAAAACAGCATTTTAGACATATTGACCTATTTGCCCTTTAAGGGTCGAATTCCGAAAACTTTCTTTCTTAAAATATGATGTGACCAAAGTGGAGGCCATAAGCTTTAAAATGACACCTCATTAATTGATTTCGGTAAAGTATGAAGGAAGATACAGGCTTGTGACAAAAAAATACCCTATAGAAATAATATACATGATTTTAAAAAGATGTCCTACACCACAAGGGCGAAACGCGTCTGGGGAATTAAATAAAAACAAAATTCACCAAACCAGTTGTTTTCGACGGATTTATTTACAAAATTATTGCTCAACAACTGCGGGAAGATGGCCTATCACCATATTAATATTAAAAATAGACAATTACCCCTCATTGCAAATGCCAGATTTCATGATTACATTGTGTCTTCTCTCTGTCGACTGCTTCTTTGCTTCTTTCCCATTTTAACTGCTCTGATTAGGCTCTAGACGAATCCTACGACGAAGAATGATCGTGGCTTCTTAAACAAGCTGTTCGATAAGATGCGATTTGACGTGGACATACCAATTTTGCGGGTCGTGTACCAAACTCAAAAAGCGTTAGCCAGACGAGGATCAATCCAATAAATGTGACGAGTACGGAACCCTATATATCGGACGCCCAGGGTGTGGATACCAACAATGCAGATTGAAAAAGCTTCAACTAGAATGAAGGCAAAGAAATGAAAGTTTGGCGAACGCACTGCAAATTTTCTAATTAACAGGACTGTATGGGCACAGGCGTTAAAAAGGAGGACGGTATTCCCCCTTTAATAATTACCTGTATATTTGCATTATTGTTAGCAGCTGGGGCTTTCGCAGGAGTTTCGAACTACTAAAGCGGCCATAAAACCAAAAAGCACATGACTGAAGAGAAACGACGCCATGAAACCATGGAGGAAGAAGATTGTAATGGGGGTTAGAGATGTATATTTGAAACATTACTGGAAAGGTGAATCACGACTAAAGAAGAGAAAGACTGTGAGAATGCTGACGTATGAGAATACACATAAATGAGTAAAACGCTTGCGTATAGCTCATTTCCGTAGTGTATTCATGCGTGATGCATAACCTGAAAAAATTCATTAGTCCAACTGTAGAATCCTCAGCTAGGCTGGATCACATTGTGTAGCGTATATGGAGTACAGGGGCGGCTTGGTTAAGTATTTCAACAGTTTTGGCATCAACTGTTGAAATTTCAATGGATACGTTCAACAATACCAGAAATGTGTCACACAAGTATATAGACCTTTTTGTTTAAAGTTCTTGTATGAAAATATATGACATCAGTCATACACGAACTGTGGTCAGAGTAAAATAAGTCTGCGACGCTTTGCTTGTTAGGTGACTGTTCGGTTCCTAGCTGCGATTGTTCTCACCCGATAAATTTGAGTCAGAGTGTGTCTACAATGATATTTATGACTTTGCAAATTAGGGAAAACACGGGTTCGAATCCCCGTCCTGTCATCCACATTTGGGGTATCCATGGTTTTCTCAAATAACACCAGGTGAATGCCGGGATGCTTTCTACAAAAGTCCACGACCGAATTCCTTCCCGCTCCTTGCCTCCGGTCCTTTCCCGCCTCTAATGACCTCGATGTCGACGATGCATAAAGTCATAAACAAAAAACAAAATAAAAAAGCTGGACTTCAGCACCATACCTGTCAGAGTTGATTCAAAAATCAAAACTGAAATATCACCAGCATACTGCCGAATGTTGCGTCCTAGTATTACATATACTGACAAGGTTAACATCCACTTAAATGTTGTTATAAAATTCGTGGAGAGTGTTCTGTGATCCACCGCCCTGCTTTGACTTCCAGTTTTTGTCCTACATCTGTCCTCCAAAGATCAGATGCCAGCTTTAGTTCATCAGTGGCAGAAGATAAAGGATCGAGCAGACATCCCTTTATGCGCTCATCATACGCAGAAGCTAAGGGGCCAAGGATGTACTGGAGCCAACCAAACCGTTTAGTGGCTGATCTGTATGCTCTCCACGCTATTAATGGAGGTATACTCAATAGGTAGATTCCGTAGAAATCACTCTGTAGCTGTTGTAATTGTATTAATTGTTAATCAGTGTTAATGTATCAATTTGATAATGTGATAGAAACATTAGCCCGTCCCGCTGGTTCAAACCCCGGTGGTGGAAAACATTTTCGTCAATAGGATTTAGCTGACAAGTTTTCAGAGCTGGTGGTGCACAGTTCCTAATAACCAAATGGTTATCTCCCTTATTCTTCTCTAATTTCATACAACACAAACAACACTCTATACTGTACACACATACTATCACACACTGGGAAAGGAAACGGAAAACCATACCAGTTCATCTTGCTAAGAGAACTCGCTTGGAGATGTGCACCCTCCATGAGAGCCTCATACGCCTGGGATTGGGCATGGCATCAGAAGAAGAAATAAATGTGCATACGTGAAATAATAAAACAAGTACCAGCAGTGATGAAATACGGTTTTGTCTACCATACACCATACCACGCCGTAACACTTGAATAGGTTTGACCATAACATGTTACCTCAGTTTCAACACGTGGTTCTTCTGGGATTTGTTGTTGTATGTCTATGCCACGACATGATAAATGAAATTTCTACTGTTCCGTGGCGAAGAGATCTGATCCCTCAAAAATATCAGGTATGCTCCGTCTACTGAAGTGAATTTACTTTCCATCAAGTAAGTTGAAACCCGAAACTTTGTCTATGGTTAAAATTGAAATTGTAAGTGAATATTCACGTTTAACTGAGGACATTTCATCAGTAACAGAACGCTGAAGCAGCGTAGTTGATGTAAAGGAAAATCTCTAAGGTCATAGGTTTCCTATGGCGCCTGCCACTTCCGTTAAGGATTCACGGAGGTAGAGCTCCGCACTCCCATTACGACCTTCTCACTAGAAGGGATGTGGCAGTGTCAGCGCCGTGCTCGGCCATTTACTTCCCGCGGAGTTTCCTCCACGGTACTCACTGGATGGCAGGCTGAGTGGGCCTGGCGAGCCGTTCCGGACGTTCAGCTTCGATGAAAATGCTCCGCTCTGTAGTCAGACATTCTACCGCGTGATGTAACAAAGTAAAATTTTCAGAGATAAAGTTGTTTGGATGGACTGTAGACTCATATGGAGAAGGTAATATCTTTTACCGAGATACACTGGAAATTATCAGAAGATTACCAGATTTGCCCTCGCATTCTTGTCAGTGGATGCTGATATCCTGATTTGCGTTCCTTTAATTTATCGACAGCATTTACAAGAAAATGGTACTTTCTCTTCGTACGTACCTTTGAAACAACGCCTTTTACAATTTACCTTACTGCAAAGCAATAAGGATAGTAGTAAAAAAACAAGTGTTTGTGGTGGATTTCCAGTTTTTGCTCCCGCATTCTTGTCAGTGGATGCTGATATCCTGATTTGCGTTCCTTTAACTTATCGACAGCATTTACAAGAAAATGGTGCTTTCTCTTCGTACCTTTGAAATAACGCCTTTTACAATTTCCCTTACTGCAAAGCAATTAAGCATAGTAGTAAAAAAAATATTTGTGATGGATTTGCAGTTTTTGCTCCCGCATTCTCGATAACTGTGACTGATATCTTGATTTACGTTCCTTTGATTTCTTGACAGCATTTACAAGTAAATGGTGCTTTCTCTTCTCTATGAAACAACGCCTTTTACAATTTACCTTACTGCAAAGCGATAAGTAAAAAAACAAGTGTTTGTGGTGGATTTTCAGTTTTTGCTCCCGCATTCTTGACAACAGGGGCTGATAACCTGATTTGCGTTACTTTGATTTCTTCACAGTATTACACGGAATATGTGCTTCGTTCTTCGTCCCTTCGAAATAACGCCTTTTATGACTTCCGTTACTGTAGAGCGACAAGGTCCATGTTGTCCATGGTGGATTTGTCGACGCAGTGAAAGCAGCGGAGCGATTGGTCGTCCTTGGCAGTGGCAATGCGCCACGCACTAACCCACATTCCTCAGCCTCCCACGCGGGCATTGCGCGCTGCAAAATAGAAAGTTTGGTTGGCCCGCTGACGAGAGCGAGGGCCACAATGCACGGAAAGGGAAGGTGTGTGCGAGATTGCGGTATAAAAGTGGAGGGACGGCGCGGAGGCGCGCTCATTTGAAGTGCACCAGAGTGGGGCGAAGCGCAGGGTACAGTGGTCGAGAAGAGCGCGACAGGGCGCAGTGAGTGTGTGAACACCGTGCTAGACGGAGCCTGCCTTCCAGCGGAGCTACTCGCCGACTGACAGCTCGCCTTCACGAACCGACAAGGTAAAGGACTACCTCTATGTGCTCCGTCGCGTCGGATGGACGTCGGTGGATTCGCGTTCGAGTAGACTACCCAGTCATGTTTCATACTTCGTCAGGTGCAATAATTATTCTGTGGTTTCCAGTCTGGACAGGAGATATCAAAGCGACACTAAGCTCGCGTTTCGCGAGTACCTGCCAAACCCTGCGAATGTATATAGTGTGTGGATACTGGATTTAAGCTGAAATAGGTGTTAAATTTGTGGCTCCTTGTGGTACAAAATACGCTCTAAATATCTATTCACCTGTCAGCATTGTCACATTTTCGGATGTTTCAGTAAAAATAGGAATATTAATCACTTTTATTTCTTTGACTGTGGAAATAATTATTTCATTTTATTAATGTCTTAATTTGTGATGTTCTCTTACCCGGTAAACGTAATTCGATTACACTCATCATAATCGTCTTCGCTGATGTATTTTCTTCAGATATTGGAGCGGTCGTTACTGGGTAGAGTGAGAAGGATACGCTATGGCGCTTTTCATATCCGATACAGTTACTATCAAATTACATTTCCCCTATTACTGCTCGTATTAAATACTTTATGGAAACAGTAATGTTGATAATAAAATAAAAACGTTATTTTCAGTCAAAGTAGACATCAGTATTGAACTATTAACTGTGATTAGTGGCAATGAAACACGAACAACCCGTACCACCTTGTATCTAGTGCCATGCTGCTCTGCCACTGTCGCATATTACAAGGACTAGCATCTCCATACCGTAAGCTACTACTATTCGGTACATAAACTATTTGTCACTCGTAAAGCAATTGTATTATATATGGCAAACGCGATTCTGGAAATGCGGAGGGTTGAGTCAACGACAGGTTTCTCCAGAAAGAGGGGTTTTGCTAGAAACAATCACATACCTAATTACATACCATTCATAATAATTTATTTTTCTTTTAATTTCTCTATCCTGACGATATCATGTTATAGAATGTATTACACTGTTAACATAAGAATGATACTATCACAGCATTATAGGGTGCTTTATTATATAGATAAAAAGTGCTAAGTGTACTAAATGTGTTCTAACAAAATATCGCAGGTATGTCGGTTTTTGGAGAGAGCTGAAATCCACCATTTTAGTCTAAAGAAAAGCTATTATTTTGCCCTTACAAAATTTGAATTTCTAAAGAGGAAAATACACTATTTAGAAGACGAAATCAATAATTCGGGTATTATTTTCTCCATTTTGTTCTTATTTTATATTACGATTCTACAAAAAAAAAAAACCTATAAAGGAAAAGAGTATGATTCTGTACAACAAATCACTTCTTTTGGTGTAACCACTTCATTACAAAAGGTAACTATCTATTTTAAAATAGACATAAGTTAGGAATGGATGGATTTCAAACTTTAAAGTTTGGCATTGAGGCATGAGATTATCATGGTGAACTATCACGGCTTCTTTCTGAAATGTTCTGAGAAGAAGAAACTGAATGTAGAATACAATAAGATATTAAATTTGACCCATTCATTTCTGTGACGTCTCAATCCGTAAATTTATTTTTCTCGCGGAAATATACCCACCATGAACTGAAATTTTCGACTAGCAGTGATGAGCAATGAGGTATAAAGCAAAAGGCGTAATGGCCAGTAAACAGTAATTAAAATGAGTAAATCGGAAAAGGAAAGTGACCTCATGGCTAGTGGAGCGACCTTGAAAGAATTTAATCTCATTACTTCACATCTTATAAAACATCATTCTGGAGAGAAAAATATAGGCTCGTGAAAAAAAATAATGTTGTTTTTGATTGTGTAAGGTGGTTAGAGGGACGGCAGGCAGGTTGTGGTCTGCTGTCAGTGGGCCGCTGCAGTCCAGAAGGAGGTTGAACTAGAAAGCGGGCCAGTATAAGTACCAGGGGCTGACCCCTATTTGGTGGAAAGCTGCCGGGGGACCGCGCCTGCGTGGTACATGTGTATGCGACGCTGGAATGCCGCAGCCGCTTCAACCCTCTACACGCCTTCTCTTTCAGTACGTTTATCGACGGTTCGTGTTCCATACTAGCTTTGAAGTCACCAGTTCGGTACACTGCAAATCTCTTGGTGCTGCGGAGATGACAGTTATTTATCTGTTCCGCTTTGCATTGATGACGATATTTGTAATGCACCCAAAAAAAAAACAAAAAAAAGAAAGAAACGAAGTAAACATTCGAGAAGTGTCAGCTTCCGACGTGAGGCTTGTTTATTTCGACATGAAAATTACATTTTAACTTTTAATTGTGAAGGCCCAGAATCAAAACCGATACCATCAAAGTAAATACATCAGTTTTTATTTACAATTATAAGGTATTAATTTAGATGATTCTGTGGGTTACCGTGAAGAACATAATTACAAATTGGTGTGGTAACTTAATAATTTTCGCACTTTCAGTGATTGTATTCAGTTTTTAGTAATGACTCGTTCAAAATGTCTGAACTTTCTGACTAAAGATTTCTAGTAAGCGTGTATTTTTTAAATCGTGACAAGATGTAGAAACATTTTAATTTTAAGGTACAAATATAAATTATAAACCCCTTCGTTAGGTGTTATTTAAAAATAGATACAGGATCCTAGTAAACTAAAAGCTGGTTTAGGTGATTAAAAATTAACTTGAGGATGACATTAGCATTTCCTACAATTCCTAAGGTTGTTATTTACTTTTTTCCGATTTTCACACTCGTGATTGCCCGTGAAGCATTTTTATAGAAGTAATTAAGATTTTGACATTCTTTGTAAAATAAAAAAAGGAAACGTGTTTCTATTTCCAAGGCATAAATATATCGGATAAAATATTATCCTAATTTCTGGGCACTATTGTCCTGCTAAGAATGATTCATTTGCACTTAATTACCATGTCATTTGGTATCACGTTGTTTCCGCCCAGTATATACCCTGCTATACCGACAGTTCTACATTTTCTTCGCTCTTAATTTTCCTTCTAACAGAGGCATATCTTTTTTGTAAATTATCAAAGTTACATTTGTGTATCCAGAAAGTTCTAAGAATGGTAGTAAATTAGGTTATGTAACAATTTCTGAGGAGCGAGTCAAAGGGAAAAGGTATGAAATTCAGTCCTTCAATCGGGGTAAACTATAAATTATGGGCCAGTTTTCAGCATGTTGAAAAGTTCGTTAATAACCTGGTGTTGAGATGTCTAGTAACTTCGCGTTAAGATGTTAAAAGATTTGTCGGAAAGCACCCTATATAAATGAAAGAAGCTTCCATACTTTAATCATCGTGTATATGAATTAATTCACAGATGGCTTAGATACGATCCTATCAGTTGTCTTAATCTGGCATGAATTCTGGATTAGAATAATAGATAACAGAGCACTGAATCTCCATTAAAAGCATACGTAATTATTTTATTTGTTACAACGATATACATAATCTGAGATTGCAAGGCTCCTTTAGGTAAAATGTGTCTGGATGTTTCCTCATCCGCAATTCAAGCAAAAGATAGAATTCCTTCGCGGATAGAAGCGGTGAACGTGATGTAACAACACCCAAACAACGGTAAGACATGCTGGCTTCCAGGCAACGGCGAGGAAGGCAAAAACTGCCGGAAACCAACTGCGGGTCACACTATCCGGCACGCAATGGACATGCAACTGGCCTGCAGGACCGAAACAGGGATACCGTTAAACCCACTCCACAGGAAGAACCGCATGTTTCACACCAAATCTGTTCACATAAGGCCACGAAAAGAAAATAAATATCAGTGTGGAGAAAGTGTCTTCATTCAATAAATAAATTTTATGTGTCTTCAATTTCTCATAAAAAAAAACATTTATTAGCTTAATAATTAGCATTTAGAACAAAAATTGATTAATATAATGTTCTTGGGTGAATAGTCGAGTTAATGAGATATTTACAAACAATATTTCGGCGATCGAATACACAATCACCATATTCTGGTGATGGCGGCAGTGATTTTGATCGCCGAAATATCGTGCGTAATCATCTCGTTAGTTCAGTTATGCACCCTAGAACATTATATCAACATTCAACGCTGCGAAGAACTTGATCAGAAATGCAATTCATAATAAAAGTTTCGTTACGGTTGTCATATGAAAATTTTCATGGCTGCAGAAGAAAGCTTTTTTGAAGGCAATGAACCTGTAGACAAAAGTTTTCTTTTGGAATGCCTGTTACTTAAATTATTTCGTGGAGTACAACTCAGTGTTAAGAAAAGTTCGTATCACAAATTTTGTTCAGAAACATTCCAAGTGAGAGTTAGAGTTGCAGGCTCGTTACTATAACATAGTGACTAACAGAATTTTCAAAATAGCCGTAAAGAAGATTTTGTGGCATATAATTTACGAGCTGATTGTTACCTGGCTCATTGTAGCATTATCAAAAAACCTCATTTGCTTCCCATTGTTTAGCTAGAAAAATATATGACACGGTATTTAGTGGATTGAAAATCTTTTAGCAGCTGCCAATTCTATGTGAACGGAAGAACATATTCGAAAATGAAAACTTTTTTTTCTTATTTACGGCTTTATGTCTTATCGATATCGAAGTCATTAGAGGTGAGAGAGGACTTAGAGCAAGGAACGGGCAGGAATTCGGCAGTGTCCTTTAAAAGGAAGTAAGAACCTTGTCTGGAGTGATTTGGAGAAACCAAGAAAAACCGAAATCTGGATTTCTGGATGTGGATTCGAACCGACATTCTACCGAATGCGAGGCCAGAGCATTTCGCTCTCCTACCACGCTTGGTATGCTGTTTGTAACGAGGAAGCTGGATTAAATAACAAATGAGCATTACGTAAGTTTTTCACATTTGAAAAACACGCGGTGTTCAGAACACTTAACAGAGGCTTCGCTGCTATGATCGCTTGTAACAAACTAATGACTTGAGCTACAAGTGACACATCTGAGTGTTGTCAGGTTGAAACGAGACCAGGGCAAGCTTTTGTTCACTTTGTTTAAGTGCGTTTTGGTGGGGTGTCGGAACGTGGCTGGTGTGTGTCTCGGATGTGTGTTATTAGAGCGGATGAGAGCCGCCTTGTGGGAACTGCTGCTGGGATGGGACGAGTTCTCAGAGCAGGCACACTTCGCACGTCCGGCAGGCGGTCGCACCCACTTGTCGTCCCCAACCCGTTCCTTGTTGTTTCGTCCAATAAAATACTGCATTACACGCTTTACGATATGATTAGTGCAGCACTGCTATCCTCATAACTAGTGTTTCACTGCGTGATGTAATACGAATTTCTGCCACTGTATTACCTTCACCTCTTTGCTTTGTTAAAGTGGAAAAGCTAGGACGCTCCTTGGTTAGGGTTCCACGTCTAACTGTAGATCCTCTGTATGTGGTAGAATTACTAGTTTACGATAGAGGAGTATAGCTCAGCCGTTAAAAAACACTGTCTTTTTTTTTTTTTTTGCTTATGGCTTTACGCCTCGTCGACGTCGAGGTAATTCGAGGCGAGAAAAAACTGGGAACAAGATACAGGAAGGAATAAGGGCATGGCCTTTTAGAAGCAAGCATCCCGGAATTCACCTGGAGCGATTTGTGAAAATCATGAAAACCTATATCTGGAAGCGCGGATGGGGATTCGAACCCACGTTCTCCCGAATGCGAGGCCAGAGCGCTCTCCCACCACGCTCGGTGAAAATCTGTTACCAGAACATTGGAAATATGGAGTAAAGTAAATGTAAGTAATATGGAGAAAGCTATACATGCCAATAACGCATGTGTCGAGATCGGTAATGAATGCGGAAAATTTTTCCGAGAAATAAAACTATTTATTGAAATGAGATAAAATTGTAGCGTCCCTGTTCTCATGGAATTACAGGATACGAATCCACAGACACTACCAGAGGCAACTAGAGTCGTCTAGGCTAGCGTAAGCAGTCAGATAAATAAATACACACGATCTGAAACAAATCTAGGAGAGCCATTTCTAGACAGCGAAAAAACTAGTTTCCTGTTAATTATATATTTTTTTATTCGCGTATAAAAATTACCTAGCAAATTGAAGGGGTCCAACACCCGCTGTATCGTGTGGCAAGCAAAGGTAAAAATTAAAATTTTCTTTCATAAATAAAATTTTGATTATAATCCGGACAATTTAAACTAAAAATAATTTATACTGTAGTAGTTCAGAATAAGTAATGCACCAATATACGTATAACTTCCTCATTACCATTACGTTTGATTTCTATGAAAGTGGACATGATAAAATCTGAGAAAATCATCTAAAATGAAGGTATAACATTATTGTAGTTTGACGAAGTTGCTGTAGTATTTAAAGTAATCCATATTGTATTACCTTTCTAGACACGGTTCAGAACAAATTTTCATGCTATCGCAGCTAGAAGAATTTAAGCTATTAAATTACAATTTCGTTATTTCTTAAGATAAATGCCGCATCATTGCAATTTTTCAGCCGTGCTTCTCCTCGCATGATTAGCATTGTTTTCTTGCTTTAATATGTTTCTGACAGCGAATAATTAAAGTGAATTTACTATATCCAAGGACGCATGATTCAGTTTTTTGTACTGGTACGTTTGCCCTATGTTATTCCGCACAATAAGGTTATTTAGCTACTTAGTGACTACTTAGGGAATGAAAATATGAGCTACAAAGATAAGAAGAAAGTCTTTTAAATAGCAGTATCGTTGCTCGATTTGTGTTCGTTGTTTATGTTTAATGATTGTTTATGAAATGTCACTTGCCATTCTTTTATAACAAGTCTTGATTGGAAAAATAGTAATTACATTTTTTTTATATTGCTTCACCTGTATTAACTCATGTTGGTGGATACAGCTTAATTTTATTACGAAGTGCCTCAGATGTTGACAGAGCGTTAAAAAACTATTGGGGGTGACATGGTTTGTTGACAGCTTAGTTCATTGAACAAGCTAATTGGCTAGGTAAGAGAGGTTAATATCACCCTTCGCCCCCTGAATAGTATACCCCTTGTCCCAATTTAAAATGAGCTATTTTAGATGTGTGAGGCAAATATTGGAGATTTTTTTTATCATTCTATGGAATATTATGGAAACTAACCGCAGTCAGGATGGCTGTGGTGGTATTCAATTTGACGCTGGTATTGCATCCCAAATTAACATTTGCTTAATAACAGAACTGCATTTTAGCAACATCAGTGGTCTTGTTTCTAAACCACAGAACAATTTTTTTTGCAGATGCAATTACTTTCCGGGTTTTTCCATGCGATGTTTCCTTCTGAGGCCGACGTCCCAGTTCCCAGATAAGATCTTCTTCGGGGTTTATTCTGTCTGCTAAATATACTGTGAAAAGCTGTTATATATCCTCGATAGTTAGTAAGAAGACTTTTTTTTGTTTCTCAGCACAAAGTATAAACTACTCCACAGACAGTGTGAATCACTTTTGTCCTCTATGGCATCGCGTTTATCCCCAAGAGAAAATTTACGCAAGAGACTCAATCCATAGCCCCATCTTTGTAAATTTTTGGGATATTTAAAAATTTCAATATGCTCCCTAATTTTATGCTTTAAAAAGCCCTTTGATTGTGTCAGGATCTGGGTTATCTTCCACTTAATTTAGTGATCCCCTTCTTCTAAATAGTCCACCATTGCTGACGTGCTCGAGTCTTGTGCGGCGAGAATATTTTTTTAATCTAACGGCGACAAGGTGATAATCAGGTATGTTTCACTGATGTACGGTGAGTCACATTTGCAAGAAAACCTATTTATGAAACGAATACGTTTAAATAACATTTTTTGTCATTTACTGACGCAGTATTTTCCGAATACTCCACATCTAGTGCTTTGATCTTAGACTATATTTGGATTAAAGTAAATAAATTAGCTGTGTACATTCCGTAGTTCTAATATTTTCATTGTAACTAACAGAACTGTAATTGGAGATAGCGTTAAAACATATTAGAAAGTAAAATCTATTGTATCCACTTCCCACAGCTGTGCTAAATT
The DNA here is from genome assembly GCA_031002005.1 of Vandiemenella viatica. Classification (NCBI taxonomy): domain Eukaryota; kingdom Metazoa; phylum Arthropoda; class Insecta; order Orthoptera; family Morabidae; genus Vandiemenella; species Vandiemenella viatica. The sequence continues at coordinate 46,147,739 of JARYHS010013631.1, forward strand.
ATTCACTTGCAACAGCTACTTGTGTTCTGAGTCATACTAACGCCTTTCAATTTGAAGGTCAGAAAACGGAACCATTTTCATGTAATTAAGGATACTTTTTAACGTTATAATCTGTTTAACACTTCGGAAATATGTCAGATGAAATATTCATAAGTGAAGACAATAGATATGAATACAAGGCCAACAGCAAAGAACCGTCAGTTTGGGCGTAACGTGACAAGACTTGGAGTAAACACATGCAAACGGTACTTCGTGGTAACAATGACCTTGGGTGGTCCGGGAGAGTAATAATTATTGAAAACGATGAAACTCAATATTCACAGCCACTCAGCGTTGCCTGGGAACATAGAGAGAACGTATTTTGTTATTCGACAAATGAATATCAACATTAGCTGTTCTTTTGTTCCTGCTCCTAAATATCTTATCCAAAATTCCAGCTGTTAAAATATCTCAGGTCAGTACATCACCTACTAACATGCATTTCCTTGCAAAGACTATAATAATATTTAACTTTTTTAAACTATTTTTTTCGTTGACTTAATTTATAATCTTTGAAAAGTAGAAAATTTTGGTTTAAGTTTACGTCGCGATACACGACGTTGCTAACTTAAGATAAAATGATTGTATCAATGCGCGAATGCTTGAGGCTTTGAATTTACACCGCCAATATTACCGGAGGTTGTGGTTAGGTTGAAATTCAGCCTGGACCGGGAAGAAAACTGAACCTTCTTGTCACAGCAAAAGGTATGAGGAATTTAGTTATAAGTTATTTAAGCAACTTTCATAAGCACTACGTCACGTTGTGACGTCATGTATCGCGACGTTAACTACTCCCAAAATTTTCAGGTTGTGTTTTAAAAAACTGCTACACTGATAGCTTCTGATTGATTTTTTAAAAAAATTAATTTCCTATAGTTTGTTGAATTTTACTTACGAAGTCCTTATTCACATTTACTTCTGCATGAAAATACTATACCTTGAGTACTTCATATCCTTGCTCGAAGCGTTTCACGTAAGGGTTGTCCTAATGAAACAAAAATGTGTTGCCGGCAAACCAAAAGATACTTCTTACTATTAATTAAATAAAACATAGCGGAATTTCGAACTATTCAAAAACTGTTAGCAATACATGTTTGAAAGTAACTCCTCTGTTGCACCCTGTTAAGTATTGGCCGTTGGAATGTTAAAGTACTTAGAAGTATATTATACTATAACCTCAACTTTGTGAGACTAAATGAAAAAACTGGTACGCTTTTTGAAGGTCTCTTTATCCACCTTCGGTTAAACAGAAATGATTCTTTACCCGATCCATAGCGTACTGTTTCAACGTAATTTTAAAACGCGATTATAATTCCGTTCCTCACAAGTGAAGCGAGGAACAATAGTTACGTCTCTTCCAACTGAATGTAGGAAACAAAGCATTGTGTATCATATGCGTGTTGAATTTTTTCCCGGCGCACTGCTTCTGTTTATAAAAGTATTTCACTGGCGTTGGGACATATAAATTCTGCTATACACATCGTTCCGCAATATCATCTGATGAAGGCAGTGAAGGAATCTGTTGTAACGATGTGCATAGCAGTATTTATCTACCTAAACACCCATGAAATCTTTGTAGGTAGTGTATTACTTAACTGTATTGTAAAGAGGTACTTATATTTAGTCAGTGCTTTAATCTGTTTTACATGGAAGAAAGGAATAAATTCAGGAAGTGAATTAATCAGTCCGAAGCTATTTTGAAATGGATGAGAGAAATGTCAGACACCCACAATATCTCGAATCCCGGATCTTGAGATCATTAGAGATACTGAAGTATAATTACAGCAAACTTAAATAATTCTTATAAGGAAGAGACTCGGCTGGGAAGAAACTGTGTCAAGGACATGCACCACACGTCCAGCCAGTGCTTTCTCCACACCGCCTTGTGTGTCGCCGTCCTACAAGCGACACGATATCTCCGGCTCTCTCCCACGGAACCAATCAGCCACCATTCGAACACCGTTGTGCATTACGTCCTAAAGAAAAACACTTTGCATCAAACTCTTCCTCTGATAATTTTTTTGAAAAGTTTGATATAACAATTCAATGAGCCTCTGTGAATTACATTAATAGAAAAGCACACCACATGACAATCTTTACGTAGTATTGAGTGAAACTGTTTATTAGCATCATTCTCGGAGAAAATCGTTTATCTGGAATGTGTTGTCTGCGTGCAAATAAACTCTGTTTTTGGTGAGGCTGGGGGCAAATATTGTTTCTGATATACCGGATGAAAAAACTACTGCAAGATTATTTTTTTTTTTTTTTTTTTACATATGGTTTTATGCGAGGTCATTAAAGGCGGGATGGGACTGGGGACAAGGAATGGGAGGAATTCGGCCATGGTCTTTTTGAAGGAAGCATATCGGCATTCGCCTGGAGTGATTTGGGAAACCATGGAAAACCCAAATTTGGATGCCCGGACGGGGTTTCGAAACTGCGTCTTGCCGAATGTGAGCGATAACCACTCACTCACCACTCTCGGTCTACTGGAAGACACCCGAAAGATCAGTGGTTGATATGAGCCATAAACTAAAATAAGTTACTGACTCATTGTACTTCCAAACGCTGCATCAAATCTGATAAACCAGGAGAAAAAGATTGTTGTCTTTAATAAAAGAAAACTTCTTTATTAATTGTTTTATGGAATTTACAGCGAGTTGACAGCGAATTCATTAGTGCTGAGAGGGAATTGGAGCAAGAAATAGGGAGAAACTCGGCCTTGGCATTTTGAAAGAATCATTCCGGCATTCAGCCAAAAGTGATTTCGAGAAATCAAAGCCGACCGCGGATTGAAGCCGAATGTTATAACAGAACCTTAATTTGTCATCTTACGTTGAAAACTTCTTATTTAAAGGAGATCCATGATTTATTTTAACTCACGGGCATGAAAATGAGATTTATCTGTATCGTATGCATTTCCATATGGCGGTGTATTATACAGAACTGAACATATTTGAGTATCCATTTCATAATTTCCTTCGTATTTATTATGACCGGTTCTATGTTTTTATGTATACAAAGCGCAAAATCCAAAGTCACTATTATAAAGATACTGATTCTCGAAAGAAGCTGTTACTTGGCGAAATTTGACGAAACACCTCCTAAAGATTATACCCAAGATAAATGACAGCCGGAATTGCTTTCTTGCTAGATGTTGCATTTGTCTGTGAGGGAAAAGATTCGATACAGAGTGAATTGTATAGTTTCATAAGCGAGTATGGTGTGTTTGGTGAGGCGCTTTCGACTTTTCTCCCGGTAAACCAGGTCAGTTTGAGGAGGTTCCACCAGACCACAGCGGACTGGTATTCCAGCGGTCCCGGCCAGGAAAGCGCGTGTCTCGGCGCAGAGGCTGCGTTCTTGGAGAGAAAATCCCGCGGCCTGAGCAGCCGGAAGTAGCTCAGCACGCGTACGTGATCGAGAGCGGTGCAAACCTGCTCCCAACAGAAAGGCGGCAAAAACTCGCTTTCAGCTAAGCTTTACATTGCTCTTTAAGTCTTGCCGTCACAATAACATTTCTGTGTCAGCCCAACTTGTGGCCCGGGTTGCCAGTAAGCTTTGGCGGTGTCTGAAGCTCGGTGCTGGAAGTAATTTTGACTAGCGGTATTTAACCGGCAATGTGGGAGTGAACCAATTCTGTTCACCAGACTGGATACGGAAGCTGTGTTAATCTCCACATAGGTAGTGAGTGGGGTTATGGGATACTATTCACGGCGATTACCATAGAAGAGTAGAATGTGGACGCATAACTTTTCTGCCACTTTGGTGTCGTTCTGAAGAGTTTTACATAAGGAAAAAACCACTACACTTCATCTACACATGAACACACCGAGCGTGGTGGGTGAGCGGTTAACGCTCTGGCCTCGCATTCGGCAGGACGCCGGTTCTAATCCCTGTCCGGGCATCCAGATTTCGGTTTTCCATAGTTTCCCCAAATCACTTCAGGCGAATGCCGGGATGCGTCCTTCATAAGAGCCATGGCCGAATTCCTTCCAGTTCCTAGTTCCCAGTCCCATTCCGCCTTCAATTACCTCGACGTCGACGAGGCGTAAAGCCATAAGACAAAAATTACACATAAACAAGCATTTTTTGACACACGCAGAAAAGAAGCTGAAAACTAATTATGTATATCGGTTTAGAATCAATCTATTTAGGAATATCTCAATTGGTTGATCGACAGATTTCATTTTATTTTTTAGGTATTTGCACCGCGTTGATAGTTCGGAAATACTAAGACTTCTATGTTCGGCAAAATTTTGACTTGCAGCGAATTTTGTACCTGTCATGAATGAGCTTAGTGTGAGGTATGCCGATGTGGGAAAGAAGGCACATTCACCATATCAACGGACCCGAACGCTGGTGTTGGCCTGGCATTACAAACTATTAGATTAGAGTGTCGGCGGAATGCTCAGTATGGCAAAATATCGTGGTCGCAAAAAACGAAGAAAGTAAATTCTAACATAGCGTTCAGTAAGCATGTAACTTAAAATTGTGCTATCGGAAACTTCCTTCAATCATACTGCTCCTGAAATGACCTTTAAATACATCTAAATGGTTAACGAAATACTGTGTGGATCAGGGATTCACATAAAACAATAAAAAATACAAACAACAGAATAACACCCATGCACAATAGCGATTTTTAGTTATTTGCAGAGTTTTTTTTTTTGTTAGTATTTGCTGCTTTATTTCTTAAATCAATTCTTAACTTCTGATTCCATTAGTTTATTTCAATAATCTAATAGTTAAAAATGCAAAAAAAATAATTAATTGTTTAGTTAGAAATTTAGTAACCAAAGATTAAAGTACGAATTTGTTACCTTTGGTAAATTTTTAAAATTTGGTTCTTAATGAATAACATAAAAAATAAAAGTGACTGTCAGGTATTTCAAAAAAACTTCTTCATTTATTCAAGTTTTACACAACATTTAGTCTTCTTTTCTTTTTGGACTAACAGGTTATTTCCTAAATAACGTTGTTATAGAGAAATAAGAGTAGGAAATTAGGAAATGGAGAATAGTATTTTAAGTAGGGAAGACTGAAAAAATACAAAAATCATTGAAGATGCGTGAGGTTTATTCCGGGAAGTATGAAACCTAATTTGATTTTCGTCGTGTCGCCGGTCTACCGTCGTAGCCTACACCCTGCTCTGTGTTTAATTTCGTACTTTAACCTTCCTTTTGGTGTATAGGTTCTTCATTTTCCCGAGTCGCAACTTTAAATAACGAATTTTATTCCGAAGGTACAAGCTTGTATCTGAATTTATCACTCATAGCAGTCTGAAGTCCGGTTTAATTCCTTCTACATACTTGTTCGTGAACGTATTAAACGTCCAGATTAACTACCCAACAGATTCATGTAAGTGGTTTTAAATATATTTGTAAAACATCTAAAATTATAGAATTGAAATTTATAGCATACATAAAACAACTAGACTGCCTCATTTTTTTGTACTTTTATGGAGACAGGGTTGGGTTCAGTTAGAAAATTTGTTGGAGCAAAACGTAGCTTTGACATCTGGTCTATTTAAATATTAAGTGTATTTTAAAGATTAATTAAAATAAGTGATAATTAATGATTGAAACCCATTATGACATAACAATACCGATAAAATAGCTCAAGCTGGTAGCATAGTTGCTAGCAAGCTGTTTTCACGTTGTAAGGGTCGCCGGGTTGAGTTCGGGCTAGGACATGGGCTGTTTTAATTAAGTGTTCATCCTGTGTTGTCCATACTGTAGAGTCAATGATAATAATGGTGATAATATAGTACATTCATATTTGAAGAAACAAAAACACATTTGTAGATGTCTATATGGCTATATGGCTGACATGGCCAAATAACAATTTAAAAAAATTGCAATTGCACAGTGATAATACAGTCAATGAAAAATGTTAACACCTGAACATTTTTATACTTCATGCGTAGAAGTAAATAAATATTATTTTCGTGATTTTTTAAAATCAAGACTAGCTCATAATTCATCATTAATCAGAGTTGAGTCCTCGCACTAAGATCTATAATCACGCTGTAAAACCGCTTAGAAAACTTAATGGTTTTTGTTTTAATATCAGTTTAGATCTTATACATAGAAATAGGGTGGGCATTCCTTGCGCTAACAATTCTTGTTGGAAAGTTGTTGATTGTTATAGAACATTTTACGACCCAATTAACTACTGAGTGACGATTGATATGAGAGTACCAGGTAACCAAAAGTAATTCAGTTTTGCCCATAGTGCTAGGTATCTCCTGAAGTCATTATCTAGTGATGAATGACTACGCAAACAGCGGGTACACCCATTCGTGACACGGCCTAAATTCTATCGATCTGTGGATGTGCAGACTTCCGCGGTAGTTGTCGATGTTACCTCGGTTGTCCGGGTGGAACCGCGTCACTTTATCGAAACCTAACGTTCCAGCCAGGACAGCCTTCTGAAGAAAGCCACAAAATGATTGGTGAAACGTTAGGCCTCGTATCCACTTGAGCACACTCAGGCGAATGAGCCGCTCATTCATTTGAGCGCGCTCGTTCGAGCGTGCTCAAGGAAAAAGAAATTTTGGTCGAACGAGCCTGGTGCCAGTGCTCAGAAAACGCTCGGCTATTGACGTGTCGTCACGCGTAGCTGCGGCCTTTATTATTATCCATACGATGTCAAAACAGAGAAGAAAATTACCAAGTTGCTGGATTAGCGAAAGTCATCGTCTGCGAAGAAATTATCTTAATAATTTAATTCGCGAATTTACTTTAGAAGATGACAATGAGCTATTTCAAAACTTTAGGAGATCGATTTCGAACATTTGCTGTCATTAGTGGACCTCATATTAAAATGCACGATACGCCTATGCGTGAGGCGATCCCACCAGAAGATAAAATTTCTAATAACTTTAAGATTCGTATCCTCAGGAAGTCCCTACACAAGCCTGCAGATATGTTCAAAGTATATAAATAAAGCATCATCAGTTTAGTACGGGTAGTCTGTGATGGCACTATTGAATCACTCCTAAATTATATGAAGGCTGGTACCTATTTTTAATTTGTGTTTACAAATATAGATTTAAAGGTTATTTTTAAGTTTTTTTAAATTATGCATTGATTTAAAGTTTTTAATAAAATTGGTAAAACAATTATATTGCCTGGCACAAAATCAAAATGATTTTAGGCAATTAGGATCTGAATTTCGTAACACCAAATTCAATCAAAATCCGTTCAGCTTGTAACGAGCCGCGCTGTCGCCACGTTACAAGGTGCATTTTTTATTATATATGTAATAATATAAGAGTAATTTACATAAATCTTGGGCGACCACGTGAATAGATTTTTGTTGTAATTTTATAAAGTACGCAAGATTCCAAGTGAGGACTGTAATGAAATGGTGAACTTATACAGTGTATCGTAGCAAAGCGAATATTAAAGAGTTATTGAGCTATGTAGGCTTGAAGCTAATCTTGGTGTTTCCGAGCCATGGCGACAGGACGTCGCAGATTTGGGATTTGCCAGACCACACACACTGCTCCCTGGGGATGGGTCACTCACCGAGCGGGGAAAGCCTGCCGTCCGAAACCCGAATGTTCTCTCGCCCGGCGAACTTAGCCGAATATGTCCGACCTCTGTTGGATTCTTTGGCCAAATCACATATCGAGGATATCACGTGACATTAGGTGCCGACCTGAAGGTCCAATCAAAATGAGCGTATAACTCAAAATCCTGGGAATTTTTGTTGTATGTGAGCTTCGAGACTACAAATGGGCGGAGCAAGAAGTTTCCTCGTGGACCGAAGAGCGAGGAGCTGACATTCTACATTCTAACTTCGATCGCACCAGTCTGAGGTTGACTTGGAAAGTTGACTTCTTTCGCTAACCGCAGCTTGCCTTGCTGGAGCAAGGTTATCACCGCAA
>JARYHS010013631.1:46156671-46207194 GCA_031002005.1 Vandiemenella viatica
TAGCCGCTTCTCACGCTGCTAATGGTAAATGGTAACATCCATTTAATTATCTTATAGCAGCAATACCATTAATTAGGAAATCGTTTGAAAAGAATCATATTTGGAGACCGATTGATACAAATTTCAGACGTAGGGAATCCCGGGTCAATGAGAGAAATGAATAATTCACACTGATTTCTGTATCTTGGACATACGGAATGTTACACTTAAATCTGGATACACTTGTTACTTCTAGACATGTGTGTGCATCTAATTCATAAAGGTGTTTTTTTAGGGACATGGCAGTATTTTTGAACCTGCAGCGATCTGTTTACAAAGTATGAGACTTCGAGAGGAAAAGTATTTCTTCGATTGAGCCAGGAATCTTGCTGTTACGCAAGCTCGCTGTCAGTCAATGAGCCACCGTAAGCAATCTCACGGTCCGGGAGTCCCGCCAACGAAATGTCCCGGTAAGGCCCGCGGGAGGAAAGTGCGAGAAAGCGAATGTCGCCCACGGGACATCCGCTATCGCGACACGCGCAGTGTGGCCTCGATTTCTATCGATCTTTGCATTCTCACATAGTGTCTCAGCATTGCACACCCAGGATATAACAGTCCCGTAAATCTGAGAATTGTCATCATCATTCATAATGGGTAGCTAGTTCTCTAGTCACGCCTCAGACATCCAAGGCTTTTATATAGCACCGTACCCGCCTTATGTTGTCTACTACGTTAGACTAAAATAAAATCGACAATCGTATAACACGGGTTCTAATTATTACATGCTGAATGGCAAAGTGTTACTTCATACTGACGTAACACAGAGCATGTATGTGGGAGGACCAAAGACGTGATGGTTTTAGCTTTACATTGTAAACTTCAGTTTTTGATCACACGGTTCCAAACATGTCGTTGAGAAGAACTGTGCCATGAATGCAAGCCAAAGATTGAGTGGCCCATTACGGTATCTCAAGAACTGAAATTTAATGTCACAGCTGATCGGAAAGATAACTATTTTGGAAAGAGGTAGGGGTGGTGAATATTTATGACCATCGTCATATTAGAACAAATTAATACACTATTATTTGCAGATAAATATATGGTATATCTTTAGCTTTATCAATAAATTTATTTAGAAGTGGGAAGTTAGTCGTACTATTAGATTCGTTTTGATTAGTTGCAGGAAGTAGCGGATTGATGAATTTTATAGATACACAAAAACTTGTCCATTGTTTTGCTGTAATTACTTCTAAATATCCCTACGTTAACGTCATTTCTGCTACTATAGTCATGGGACTACCCTTGCTGTTCATGATTACAATAATTCACCATCGTAGTTAATACACATTATGAAACAGCTATTACAGATATGGTCAATCTGTTCTGAGAGTTTTATGGCAATTATAATTACTCATTCTCACTGAGAGGAATAAATCGAAAACAAAATGGTTAAGATTTTTAATGAGGAATCATTTTGGAATCATTCATGGATAGGTTACATGACACTGTACAAGAAAAATACTTTTAGTGCACGTACTAGACAACGAAAATTTTTTTTTCATGAAAAAATTAAATTGTTTTACTATTGTGTTGTTTTTATTCCATGTATCTAAGAACAGCAGAGACTGTGTCATTATCTGGTTAAATAAAGCGTTATTCTGTTTTTCAAGAGTAAATTTTTGATGGTGGAATGACGTTGAGTTTGGAAGAGGTTATGAAGGAGGTGGGGACGATGATGCATTGAAAAATTCTCGCTTAACCGGTACAACACGTAGCTTAAGAGCTAAGGTGACATCACGGGATTTTTCACTCCTGCCACAGATGCACTAAAGATTGGACGAGTAAGCCTGTTTTATGGTCTATGAAAGTAAGTCAAGCTCATGTGCCTTATCTCTTTGTTATCGACTGTTGTATTAGCTATCATTTTACATTAAAAACCATGCCAGGGAATTTTAGAAACTGATCATTGGTATTCTTTAGTCGTGAGAAAATAATTATTTCGGCCTACTGAAATTACGCTGGCTCATTCATTAAACCATGGTAAACGAAAAGTGGAAGTTTTAAAGTGAATATGACCAGAAAATGTACTTTATTCCGATTTCGCCACTTCTGAAGTAAATGCCTGAGTGACTGATTCTGTCTCATACATCTAAACATCACGATTACGCCATTACAACACACAAAAACCCACTTTAAACTGTATTCTTCATTCTTCTATCCACGTGACACTCTTCTATTGATCAGACACATACGATACAAGATAACTATCACGAAAAAACCGCTAATTTTGTAATTACTATATTATATTTGAAGTCATCTTTTTAATAGAATAGCAGAAATTCAATCTTGTATACAAAACATGCAACGCATAGCTGTGAAAAGATACTCAATGCACTATGTATATACATCATTTTGCCCACTGGATTATTTATGCAAATATTTTCTTTCAGCTAAATAATATTCTGACTTATACTTTTCACAAGAATGCAGCTGGCATAGATTAACAGTTTTTGCGTTAGATTTATAATTACTTTTTAATAAATCTGGTACTGAAGAGTTAGAATTAGTAATTTGACTGGGGTACTTGCTTCTCGCTTGACGAAACGCAGTCGTTATCCCTCTGTAACTAATCAGCGTTTCCGTTCTCCAACTCAATCGTTAAGACGAACCGCAAATTAGTGGCCGCTTCTGCGGAACAAAAAATTATAGGTTCCCACATTTGTTTTACCTGTAAAAAACTGGTATTGGCAGTAGTTTCTGCGAAAGCATTTTTACAAGATGGTTTGTTGTACGGAATGTATTTACCTTCCTCCTGCAATCTTATACGTTCGCTACGTTGTTACATTAGAGTAGATTTGCAATGTGTAAACCTAAATTTATACATCTTGTCATTTGCGTTATTTATAAAGACATCAGATAAATAGGAAATGTAGTATCAAAAGAAGTGCAAGTAAAAATGGGAGTGCCGCAGGGTAGTGTATTGGGACCATTGCTATTCATTATTCTAATGAATAATTGTGTTGATTGTTTGCTATCTGAAATTACATTGTTTGCAGATGACATAATGCTATATAAAAGAATCAAAACGATAGAGGATTGTAAACAGTCGCGGGGTGATCTGGACAGGATATCTAGTTGGGTTGGTAAACATGAGATGAAGATAAATGCAAAGAAGAGTCAGCTTATTAGATACACAAATAAAAAACAAAAGGTTAATTATGAATATAAGGTGGGGAAATAAATGCTTTCTGAAGACTTGAAATGTAAATATCTTGGCATTACATTTGATAACAAGCTTAACTGGGCAGGACACATTGGACAGGTGGTAGGAAAAGGTTTCAAAATTCTGCACTTGTTGGAGAGAGTGATGAGGGGATGTACGAGAGAAGTGAGGGAGTTGGGTTACAAAACTTTGGTCAGACCATTTCTCGAATATGGTAGTGTATTATGGGACCCTCATTTTACGTATCAAATACAGGAGTTCGAGAGGGTGCAAAAATGGCTGCTAGATTTGTTTCTGGAAATTATCGCAGAATTCAATCTGTGATGGATATGATAAAGGAGCTGAAATGGGATTCATTGCAAGACAGGAGGAGGATGAGGAGGGTCATGGGAGTGTAAAGGGCGTATACTGGCGATTAGGTATGGAAAGATATTGGAGTAGGTATGAAAAGTAGTGTATGGAAGGGAAATGATGACCATGACCACAAGCTGGCACTCGATTTCAGGCACAAGGGTGTGGGAAGATTCTCTTTTTTAGGTATGGGTGTCATAGATTGGAATGAGTTACCAAGAGAAATGATGAATAATTTACGGGAAACGTTGAAAGAATTAAAGATAAAATTTGTAGAGTGAAAATGTAGGTGGGTGCAGGATAGGGGGAAGATGGGGGGGTGTAGGGAAATTGCCACCTAGCCTGTGTTCCATTGGAATTAAAATTAAAAAATGTAAATAAAAAAAATTAAAAAAATAAAAATGATGAAGGATGCATGAAATTGTTGTACTAAATTAATCGAGCATATTCAGGTATTGAGTTGAAAATTTACTTTTAATCAAATAGTCCATAGATACTGATTATAACTCCTCAGTACCCCCCTCATCCTCTCCATTCACCAGTTTCTTGTTTTCTTGTTAGATCACTTGAAACCAACTCTTTATTTTCTTAGTCACGTATTTTTATTAGTCAGTAAGTAATCTCACACATTATTTACTCTAAGGGTTTTCTGGATTTTACAACAGCAGGTGTACTAGTTTAGTGACATATTTTTATCTGGTACTACTGGTAGAAGGTTATAGACGACTGTGAAGAATGTATTTTGATGGTATCCTTTGTACAAGTATGGGGGCGAGTAAGAAAGGGGGTAAACCTGGATACCATCTCTTATGGTCGAAGGATATCAAGGACGCCACTATGCTTAACCTCATACAACTAAAGAATCACCAGCAGGATTGTGGGATTTATCTGCACATTCACCAGTCAAGCTGATGATTATGATCCGTGCGCCAACAACTCTACTGCCCTTCCTTGGCACCTGCACAACTATTCAACAACTATGGATGGCTAAATCTCATAAAGATTAAGAGTATAAAGATACACACCCATGAAGTATCTCTCTTTACTAGCATAGTTATAGGTAGGGATTTGTTTACTAAAATCATATGAATGATCTCAGCATTTGACTTACAAGATTCTTATTCCGCTTTGAATTAATTAAAACTCTGTATCGGAAGAAATTATTCCCACGTATAGAAATAAAGACTGTGATCACGAACCTGAGTAGCGTGTAATTCTTCCTGTTGCTTGCATCCGGAAAGTAGTAGCCTACCTGTTCTCCGATGAGAACGAGATCATGTTTGGGAAATGTGTTACAGTAGGCTAACGACGACGAAAGCGCACCGGCTGAGGTGGTTCCTCCAGCAAAACCGGTTTCACCCAAAGATTTGCAAAAAGGGAGACGTGTAGGGTCCTGCTCGTACGGGATGGCTAAATGGTAGGTTAGCGCGATGAATGGCTGGCCAGGCCTGACAGATAATTAATCGGTGTCGGAGTCCGGAACAGGTTGCGTTCCACCAGCAACCAATATCCGCGTTCCGCAGCCCGCTACGTTATTTTCATACAAACTTCATGCGCAATAAAATTTTCGTTATTCGCAAACAAATTTAAGAAAAGAATGAAACGAGTTATAGAGTTTATAGGCTATGAAAAATTATAAACTGATATCAAAATTGACAAAATTTGGTTGAAGAACTATTTATGAATACTTCACTGAAATAATTAGTGAGGCGTACGTAAATTGAAAAGTTCTTCGTTTTGGATGTTCGTCGACTTTGATAAATATATTTGTTGCTTGGTTATTATGGGTGACTTCTTCACAAACGAAACAAAAAATGTCATCTTCATTTTGCGGAATTTGCCATGCGAAGACATGGTGAGATAAGAAGTGTTGAGCATAATTTCCAGAAAGTTATTATTGAAGTCTTAAAAAATGTCGAACGGTTTTATAATTTTGTGTAATTTATTACATTATCTTCTCTGAACAAGAAGTTTATAAAATTTTATGTACCAAACATAGCACTTTATGGAAGTAGAGATTCGACTTTAGGAATACCAGAAAGAAGAAAACTGGAGCATTTAGAATGTGATGGTATACAAGAATGCTGAAAAGTAACTGTACAATGTGGAGTACGAAATGAAAGTGCTTGGGAAATATGGGTGAGGAAAAAAATGTGTTGAATAGTCTTGCACAAAGAAGAGTCGGGATGGTTGGTTTGGTTTGGTTTTTTAATTTAATTGTGATTGCGAATGTCTCAGTGGCAATTTGGCGGTTAATTATTTTTAGTAGTGGGATTATTCGGATGAAGGAACTGTAGATTAGATTAGAATATGTGAATCGGAAAATGGAGGACGTAATTTGTAATGGATATGTTGAAACGCAGCCAGGTCAACACAGAAACTGATGGAGACTTGCATCAAAGCAGTTGAGTAAGTAATATATATATATTCGCCGATTGTCTAAAATTGTTAAAGAAAGTTGTTGTAAGTTGTGCGCTATGATTGTTATATCGGGTGCGTGAAATATCTGTCAGAGGACAATTTTGATCGTTTTGCAAAATACTTTCAGGTTACAAATTCAACAAACTCTGATACCGACTTCGTAACACTAGCGGACAACGCATGGAAGAGTTCATTTCAGTAAAAGACGAAGTTCAGAATTATTAGTGGTAAGAAGTGTTTTGCAGTGCTAGATCTGCAGGGATACTTTATTGAAAGGTTAGGAGACGTGCTTAACCATTAGAACGGATAGGCACGAAAGCGACGACCGGGATTTTACATCCGAATAAGTCGGGTGTGCTTTTTCGAAGCTGAACATTCTGAATTACTCTTCCCCTCCCCTACAACTCAGTCTACCTGCTGTTGAATAGTGGAGAGAGAAACTGGTAAAGAGACATAGCCTCTTACTGACAGCACATGTTTCATATTAAAACCGAGGTCGGAGAGGGAAGAGGAGATCTCTACCTCTGACGATCAGAGATGCTCGTTTAAGAGCCTGATCCCGACCATCATTAAAATGTTATTGGAATATATGAATCGAAAACTTCGTTTAAGTGTCTGGCATTACACTATTGGACCCCGAACCAGCCTGCTATGTTCTAACCTAGCTCACGATATGTTATCACCTAAAACAGTGGTGAAACATTTTGTTAGTGTTTAGTAATGAAGCATCGCAGTGGACTTGCTTGAGGTTGTGCTGTGTGCTGGGGTGGGCAGCGAAAGTCCGCCTGACATCCGGCAGGAAGAGGTTCGCTTTCTGCGGCGGCCACCTGGCTGTAACGGGACTGGAGGGGAGCGCCGGCCAGTAGGAACTGGGACACCGGGTCACCAGGATCTCCTGTCCCCACCACACACCTGTCCCCACCGCAGAATTTCCATTTCGTTATTTCAGTGCAACTTTGCGTTTCGGGTTCATTGGACGCCAGATGAAGTGACTAAATAGCGGTTAAGAATTATTAACTGAATATTTCTGTCATCAACTTAATAGCCTACAGCATTAATTATCTATCCATCCTAATCCCCCGAGACAACTTTCACATCAAATACGTAATCTACCCAGTTCCATAAAATTTCGATATTTTATTATTTTTGATTAAATGCTGTAGAGCAGGGGTGGCCAACCCAAATGATTGTGTGGCACACTTTGGAAAAGCATCATAACTCCGCTGGCCGCATATACATAAAATGATACATCCCCATATTAGATTTAGACCCACTATAGATATTTCTTTTGGAGTGAAAAATTGAAACATAATGACTTATTATTATTGTGTTTACTATTAATCTTACAAGTAAATGTAGATAGTATCATATATATTATTTCTATAAGGTATTTTTTTGTCACAAGCCTGTATCTTCCTTCATACTTAACCGAAATCAATGAATGAGGTGTCATTTTAAAGCTTATGGTCCCCACTTTGGGAACATCACATTATAAGAAAGGAATTTTCGGAATTCGACCCTTAAAGGGCAAAAATGTCAATATTTATAAAATGCTGTTTTCTGTGTTAAAAGTCATTTATCTCCCTGGATATCGATCTGAAATCGTTTAATGAAGTATCATTTTAAAGATTAAGATTTCCTCTTTAGTGACGTCATATATTAAGACAGAAATTTTTCGGAATTCGACCCTTAAAGGGCAAAAGGATCAATATTTTTGCAGTTCGTTATTGTGTCACGAGCGATTTATCTCCCTTAATATCTAACCGATATAGATAAATGAGGTATCATATTAAATAATAAGGTCTCCGCCATGGTAACATTATATTTTAAGAGAGGAATTTTTCGTAATTCGACCCTTAAAGGGCAAAAATGTTAATTTTTCTAAAATTAGTTTTTTGTATCTCGAGCCATTTATCTCCCTGGATATCTAACAAAAATCTATAATTCAAGTAGGATTATAAGGAGTAATGTCTCAGCTTTGTGAAATCATATTTTAAGAAATAATTGTTTTGGAATTCAGCCATTAAAGGGAAAAAGTATAAATTTTTCTATAACGCATTTTTGTGTCACGAGCGATTTATCTCCCTTATTATCTAACCGATATAGATAAATGAGGTATCATATTAAATAATAAGGTCTCCGCCATGCTAACATTATATTTTAAGAAAGGAGTTTTTCGTAATTCGACCCTTAAAGGGCAAAAATATTAATTTTTCTAAAATTCATTTTTTGTGTCTTAAGCAAATTATCTCATTGGATATCTAACCAAAATCGAAAAATCAAGTAAGATTATGAGGAGTAATGTCTCGGATTTGGTGACATCATATTTTAAGAAAGAATGTTTTTGGAATTCAACCCTTAAATGGAAAAAGTATAAATGCTCCTATAACGCATTTTTGTGTCACGTGCCATTTATCTCACTTGATATCCAACCGATATAGATAAATGAGGTATCATACTAAAGATTAAGGTCTCCGCCGTGGTAACATTATAATTTAAGATAGGAATTTTTCGTAATTCGACCCTTAAAGGGCAAAAATGTCAATTTTTCTAAAATGTGTTTTTTGTGTCTCTAGCCATTTATCTCCCTGGATAAACAACCAAAATCGATAAATGAAGTAGGAGTATGAAGAGTAATGACTCAGCTTTGGTGACATCATATTCAACCTCACTTTTCTCGGAATTTTTTTTTCGCGAAATTTTCGCATGGGTCGTCTAGTAAATAATAATTACACTAACAATATCTGTCATATATACGTAAGAATATTATTTTTTTATCCTAATTTCGATATTTAATTTCTGAATAAATGGATGCACAAATAATGTATTTTTAATACATTTGTTTACACTACTTTGGCCATTATAAAATAAATTTATTTTGTAAAAATGTAATGGATCTCACGGGCCGGAAAAATGTTCAAGCGGGTTGGCCATCCCTGCTGTTGAGCATATACCCTAGTGAAAACTTTCCTACATATCTCTTTTGCATTACAGGAATTTTCGCTTTAAATTCTTTTAGTGTTTAAAGCAATTCTTACAGCATATCCATCGACAATTTATTATAATCTTTGACTACCTTATCCAGCACTTAAACTTTTCCCACCCAATTATGTCTGAAATCAACCGTTAGTTTATGGAGATAATTACATATTTCCCCTCATGTACTGCTTTTAACCCTACTTTCTTCTTAGATCTGTTCAACCCTTATCGATACGCTCGTTGTGCAGTCCCAGCATTTACTTCACCTGCCTCCTGTCTTCCAATGATGACCAGACCAGCTTTTTTATCACATCAGTTACTAATTGTGTTCTGCGGTAATTTTCACAAAAAATTGAAGCTAATTTCTGTTTTGTACCCCATCCAACCGTTGTATTTGATACTCGTAATGTAGGTCCACAAAACCCACCGAATTTTACCAAAGGCCTGCATGGATACTTCATATTTGTGATTTATTAACATTTTGTTGATTTCTTAGATATACCTTAGGAACAATTGTCTATACATTGTTCTTCATGGTAGCTTTTATGTAAGCTATTACATATGATTTTTCTCTGATACGAGTAAACGACCATTGGGAATTACAAGAGCGTTATTGAATAGATGATCTGAAATTTATTGGACATTATAACTGTAGAATGAAAACACTTTGGAACTTATCATGGTTAGTTCCAGTAAAAATTAACTACTTACTTACTTACTTATTATATTATTTACGCCTCGTCGACGTCGAGGTCATTAGAGGCGAGATGGTACTGGAAGCAATGAACGGAAGGAATTCGGCCATGGCCTTTTTGAAGGAAGCATCCAGGCATTCACCTGGAGTGATTTGGGGAAACCATGGGAAACCCAAATCTGGATGCGCGGACGGGGATTCGAACCGCCGTCCTACCGAATGCGATACCACAGCGTTAACCACTCACCTACCACGCTCGATCAGTAAAAATTAATGTTCAAGGGAATATTGTTTCTTATAGGTTTTTCTGTAATTAACTGCTCCAATAATTAATAAGCTAATATTACTTACAGACTAGTGAAACGATAGAAATCTTAATCTATTTAAAAAGAGAGTTATCAGTATCATCATTTTTTGCTCCATTATACTTTCCGCAAATATAGAGTGTTCGTCAGGGCAACTGGTCGATTTTTAAGTAATCGATGTGCTTATTTCACTTTTTACAATCGACTTAGATTATTAGTATACCAAATAAGTTCTCCAAGGTACAAACTCATTTTTAGAAGGAGCTTCAAGTGGTGTGATATGGAGAATGAATGGCATGTTATTGTTTTTATTTCTCTATATATATTTGTTTGCTTATGGCTTTATGCCTGGCGACGTTGAGGTCACTAGAGGCGAGAAAGAACTGGGATCAAGGAATGGGAAGGACTTCGACCATGGAATTTTAATGGAACCATTCCGATAGTCGCTTGGAGTGTTTTCGCAAAACCATAGAAAACCGAAATCCGGATGTCGGGACGGGGATTCGTACTGACGAGGCGTCCTGCCGAATGAGAGGCCAGAACGTTACGGCTCAACCGCCACGCTTGGTTTTTATTTCTTCCGGGCTTTCCTGTCGTTAAGGAGAGAGTGTTAGAGGGACATGAAATGAAGGTTTATTTGTGCAATAGTTTTTGAGCTGTTTGGAAATACGACGATGATGGGAAACCAAACGGGATTTAGACAAACGGACGAAACTTTTTAAATGTGATTACACTGACTTGCTTATTGCCTCACTTTGTTAGATTCGCCTGTCGGCTCAATACAACATATCAGTAACAGCAACAAAGGACCGTTTTCTTTATTTCTTCTCCGCCTGAAACTAAATTTCATAAGAAAAGTTTTCATGCCCACCTAAGAACTTTTATAGTACAGATTGCCTTCCTTATCATACCGTTCTGTCTTAAGGTTTCGAATTTGGTGGTAAAATTGGTCCTCAGTTAATAGGTGAAAATTGACCAAACATCTGGCAGTTCCACCAGTTTACAGCACGCTAGGGTGAGGCCCTGTGATACTAGCTGATGCTCTGAATGTGGCCCGTTGCCTCCTAATGAGAGAAAACGCCTGGCGCAGTAAAAGCACCTGCGATTCTTATCTGGGCAGCCGTCCTCGATACAATGGTCCTCATCCTGGACGTCTTCAGCTACGAGCCAAGTTGCTATCCGCCTTACATCTTCCTCACGAATAAGAGCAGTGCCTTCAACATAGATGAAACACTAACGAGCGACAACGAACCAGAAAGATAAGATCATATTATATCATCAGAATTTTCACATTTAATCGTTGCAGAGACTTGTCCATTGAAGTATTATTTCCCTTTTGTTGTTCGGACATAATGCAATAGAAATGTTTTTTATCTACTGCAATCAAACGTACTTTTTATTTAATGGTACAGTAGTTACAATACAAATAGAAACATTGTGAGAAACGCATTGCAGTTTTCATTTCGAAAGGATTCTTAGGTTTTCGCTTGTCCTGCTTCATTTCTAAGCCAGAAAGAACTTTTCGTGACAACTATATGAGCAGAGATATGAACTTGTTATATTATTTTCTGACACAGTAAACAGAACCGTTTTTAACGTTCAACGTTTGACCTTTTTAGGGGCGAGCGTTCAATATTTGTGCTTATTTTATTGTTTCCGATTAGTGAAGGCTAGACGCAGCAGTAAAAAACAATATTTCTTCTTGGTGCTATAACGTGTAGTCTCTTACATCATCTCCATTGCGCAATCGAAGCAACTTTAAGTGCTAAGCTCTTTTACTTAAAATTTTCAACTTTCTTTGCACGGTTGAACTTTTTTCAGTAATAACAAGTAATGTAACGCAATTTCTGTAGGGGATATGGATTTGGTAATTAATTTCTTGTTGCTCTTCTCTTGAAAGATAAGGAATCCACATTATCATTTAAAAGCAAAATGTTTTGCTAGGATTAGTTAAATAATTCAATGCTTTCTTTTTGATCCGTTAAATACGGTATTCTTATTTCATACAGCTTGAAAATGTAAAAGCACTAAAGTGGCTAAGGAGTAGGAGAAACCAGAAGCACTTATCAATATGAAAGTCATAGCTAGCAGGTTTTTTATTTTTTAAATGTGATTCAAGCGAAGTACGATGGGTTTCTAGTAAGGAGAATAATTACCTGTAACTGTACTATTGTAGCGTAGTCCTGTGAGTGAAGCCTTGTAGCTAGAACGGTAGCCAATATATGTGCCTCAGTAATATAAGGTGTAAAGGATCGCCATCGCAGTAACGGTAATGATATCTTGTGAAATTATTGACCTGGTAATAGCGATTTGGAACGGATATATAACTCGTCGTGGAATCTGAAAGACGAGGAGCCACTATCGCTAGCAAATAAGTAATTGATGAGCGGTGAGAGGCTGTTTGAATAGCTGGAACTGAACTGCGGAATCTTGTGGCTAAGTGCCAAGCCGGCGTGGTCGCTGGACACAACGTGTGTCGGCTTGTGGTACTCCTCATGGAAGTGCTTACTTTTTCGTGTCCGGGGCAATAAATTTGTGTGACGGGCGCTCATCGTCAGGTGTTCACTTTCTTCCCGGCGCGGCGGGCGGCGGAGTGGGGAGGAGTGGGGGGCGAAAGTGGGTCAGGTGCGGAGCGGGTTGCCGCGACCCACTGGGCCTCCAGTCCGGCCGGCGAACGCTTCCAGTCCGGAGGATCTGCGCGCCTCATCTGCTCAGGGACGGGCACCTCCAAAATGAGAACACCTCGCTCGCACATCTGCCTCGCTTAAGTGCTTCACCGTCCATCGTTTCTGGAACTACTCGCCGCCCCGTCGTTCGTTTCAACCGACTGGCTTTACAGACCTGACAACAAGATCGCTGCGCTACTCACGATTACGGGAAGTGACGAAGCATAATACCAACGTTCATCGCTCTATAGTAAGGTGCGTCGTTAGCATACTGTAACACTGTGCTTCGTATTTGTTAGACGGAGCGTGCCAGTGCATAAAAAAGGAACGCAGCATGCAAGAATGTTTGGATTATTTGCATATTAAATGATTTATGCATTTATCAAGTATTTACTGTATCTGTTTTCTGTGGAAGAATAAGATTTGTATGATAATATGTTCTTTGTGTTATTCTGGTTGTAAATATCCTCTCTAGCTACTTTTGTATAAGTCAATAGTGTTAAGTAAGTGACTTAATGAATATAAAGCAAAGAAAGTGGCTCGGAAAAATGCTCTGTGCTAAACTGATAGATAGTTGGGTTGATCATTAAATCACCGGCAATATTATCGACCATATGTCAGTTGTAGAAGATAGGTTCCGCTCTTTTTCGCCAAATATTATCTCTGTTTATTTATATTTCGAGCCAACTGCACCGAGTGTGGTGGGTGTGCGGTTAACGCTCTGGTCTCGCATTCGTGAGGACGCGGGTTCGAATCCCCCTCTGGGCATCCAGATTTGGGTTTTCCATGGTTTCCCACAATCACGCGAATGCCGGGATGCTTCCTTCAGAAGGCAATGACCGAATTGCTTGCCATTCTTTGTTCCCAGTCCCATCTTGCCTCTAATCACCTTGATGTCGACGAAGCGTAAAGCCATAGTTAAAAAAAGGGTTAAAGCCAACCATCTACGTGAAACGACGTGTCTTTGCATAAAAAGTAACTTTATATTTTTTTAAAAAAACTAAAAATATAAGTATAGCATGCCAGGGGAAGAAAATATGAGAGATATCAGATAATCCAAACATTTAGAGTTAATAGCTGATTTTTTAACTACTGATGGAAATTTATTGCTCGTTTTGAAACAGTATTACGAAGCAGTGATCATGCTTGTCTTTTCTTTTTTGAACCCCTCTGAAGTTGTAGCTTTTAAATGTCAGTATGTTATCATTGAGTCGTAATACTCGTATCATCTGTTTTATGTCAGCTGCGCGACAAAAGTGAGCGTGCGAATTTGGTATAGGCACATTGCTTAGCGTTATGGTAGAGTGTTGGCAGTGTGTGCAGGTGTTGTGTTGTTTCAGCCGCCCGTGACTGGCCATGGAGAGGACGCTGCTCGCGGCTGTGCCCCGGGCCCTGTGCTGCGGCCTGCTGGCGCTGCTGCTGCTCAAGGTAGGGCCGTCTTCGGGCTCTGTCCGCATCCACTAACACTCCACGCCTGCACTTTCCACCTTTCCAGCCGCCTTATTCGGTCTTTATATCGTTATTTGCACTCTACACCACTCCTTTCCCAATTTGGGTCTTCGCGGCTGCCGAAGGCGCGATCTCTTGTATTGCCACAATGTCCACATGGTGACTGAGCGTTAGCAAGGATAGTACTTATCTTTCCTCTATGAATAATCACTCTATGTTAAAAAAGACACAGCCAGAGGGTGTTGTCTAAACCCTGGAGGGCTATTTTTATAAGTACTTCTGTGATAGTTAGCCTAATTGCAGCTGCAATGGGTTTCCAGCGCCACCGGGCAGTATTTTATATATTTTTTTCACTGAATTGTCTATCGAAGAAGTGATGCATTTATGCTACAAAAACCGTCGAGTTATTTCTGACAACAATGAATCGACGAATTTCTGGATTGGCCTCGTATTCGGGAGAACGCGAGTTCGGATCCCCCTCCGGGAATCCAGATTTGGGTTTTTAATGGTATTCTTAAATCACTCCAGGTGAATGCCGGGATGCTTCATTCAAAAGGCCATGGCCGAATTCCTTCACATTCCTTGCATCAAGTCCTGTCCCGCCTCTAATGACTTCGACGTCGACGAGGCGTAAAACCATAAGCAAAAAAAGAAGGGTCTTCCTGAAAGCTACACCTGAATATTATCACCATGTTTCATGCAATCGTTGAACACTATTTACGCGGAAATTTTTGCACTCCGCCGTGAGCAATACGAACTTACCTTTTTGTTTAAACTTTATCAGAGTTCAGTACTTTATGCAGAGAACTATCCAAACGCTGCGAAAGTGACGGAAAAAAAATCAATTTCAAGGAAGGATGTACAGTAGCAGTTGAACTGTTTCTAACGGATAGTTTGTTTTGTTTGTGTCAACTAAATAACTGAAGCGAATCGTCCTTACCAAGTTACCAGACATGCTTTTTTTTTTTTTTTTTTTTTTTTTTTTTTTTTTTTTTTTTAGTAGCTCAATTCATTTATCGTTTGAAAAATTTCTATTAAAAAATAAAATTATAGAAGATAATAATTTTTGTTAGTTAACAAATTAATCCAATAAATCAGGATTGTTGAAAATTTTACCCTAAAAAATTTAGTTTATTGTTGTTTAGCTACTTTAGCCGGCTCTGCGTTATAATATTATTAAATTATCATTTCATCGCTAACAGACAAACTTTGTCAACGTAAAGGAACTCATATATAACTTTATTCAAAACAACTTTATTAAGTAATACATTCTTGAAATGCAAGACCTGCGCGTACGGATTAAGAAAAAGTGTAATCGTCTTCTATAATTGGCCGGTTCCGGGCAGAAGTGTACAGATTACTAAGGCATACCTCTGCCCTTCCTTTCCTCCCTTGGTCTCACCAGTTTGCTCAGCACAGCACTTTGCTCGCCATGGCTTCGCCCTCTGTATTTTACTAACTCTTCTTTCTTTACTGTCCTGTCAACAAACACGGTGTGTGGTCTTTTGAACGACACTATTTTCCAGCTTAGCAGCTCGCACACACGACACTAACAAGTAGACCGCGGCAGCTCGCAACCAGTTTGGAGTCTTTGTAGCACAACGGATGCACAGGTGTCGGCGTACACACCTGCTGATAGCTCTCCTAAGAGTCACATCGCCGATTTGTTTTTATTTTTCTATTTTACGTATCAAGGAAAGCATTAGCCCGTATCAGGTTTCCCATATTTCAAAAGATTACTGCATGTTAGTATCATTGCTCCTACGAGGTAAGCTTCGTTACATGACGCTAACGCACTCAGTGCTCAAGAAAGGATTTCGAGTCCAGTGACTCTTTCCAAACTATTCGAAGGCTTTTAAACATGTAAAACGCGACCTTGGAGAAATGTTATGTAGGCAGGTTTATTTGTATGTTATTTTGCTTAAAATACAGGGACCAAATTGATGCTGTGGGCAGTGTATTACAGAGCATATTTGATAATTATCAAACAGAAAAGTATTTATTTTTCTAAATGGCGATAGGAATTTATTAAGTCCATTTATTTTAGTAGATTGTGTGCCATTTAATTTAGTTTTCAACATCTAGTTATAAATTTTTTCAGTTTCATTTTATCTTTTGATCAGATACGAGTTTATTAAATCGCAAACTTCTTTCTGTTAAATCCGGCGAAGAGTTATATCCACATACTATAAGAAGCTAACACCCTTCTTCAGTGCGATGCATACAAATTACATATGATTATCAGATAGGTCTCCCATCATGAACAATGACTGAAAAGTAAATTTGCCCTGGTTTAGTTCTCTGATGAAGAATAGTGTTAAGAAGATGTGCAATTACAAGCTATAAATCGTTTCATAATTTTTCGGAACAATTAAGAAATGTTAACCCCAGTATACAATGATTTAGCCGTAAAATTAGCAATATTATTTACCGTACCGTGTTACCAGAAAATTGTTTCGGGAACATTGTTGTTACGTAGAAGGAATATAAAAACTTAGACAAGTTATTTCACTAGCAGACAATTTCTCCCAGCGCAACATTTCTATGTCATTATCTGCAGACGTGCATTGCATCATGAATGACAAGAGCTGCGAGGTGAAACTTGCTGTGGGTTATGAGGGTGAGCTTTCAGCGTTACTACACGTATGTTAGTCAATAGTGAGAGCGGATATTACTGATAACGCCTTCCACGCCACAACGTGGATATATGGCAATCCATGGAAGTGATACAAAAACCAAGGACGTTTCTCTCTTATATGACGTATTATTACCTATTCTGAGGCAGAATTTTTCAGGAATTACTTACGAAACATTAGGTACTATGCTTAAGCTATCTTTATTTTTTCCTAAAAAAAAAGTGCCAGACATTATAAAAATTGCCTCACTCAAATGGGTACGCAAAGATATTTTCTCATCCCCTGTTTCATTTTGTGGAGCATATCACTACGGATTTGTTTTCCGGTCAGTAAAATAATTTCGCTGTGAAATTTCATCACAATCGACGTAAATCTCAGAGTTACGACGCTGTACCAGCGGACGAACATGATGAAATTATAAAGCTCCATTTTAAAATTTTGAATGCGGAAATCTAAAAAAGAGCCAATGAATAAATATAAAACTTCAATTCTTTGGCGTTGCCATATACAACAGCGTACAGGAAAAACAAAGCTAAATTTAGAGTACGTGATATCAATGGAACTCATCCTCTGAACCGTTTACAAAATGATGTCCACCTGTGAAAGAGTTCTGTGAGCAAGTTCGGTTGAAAAGATTTGTATGAAATTTCTCAAGAATTTTGAGAGATACGATTTTCTGTACTACGGTTTTGCTATCGTAAATGTGTAGACTTTTTAAATAAGACAACAGAAATCTGTCAAGTCAGCATTAGTGTATCATTATGTTAAATAATAATAAACAACAACCCGACAAAAATAATTTATTGTTTACATTCAGAATATAAGATACAAGACAGCAGATAGAACTTATTGTGATTCGAAGAACAGAAATTAAGTGATAAATGCTTTGCACCGACAGACGCTTTGTCACTGAGGAAATAATATGTCGTGAATGAGTCATAAACGGATGTTCATGTGTCACCGGTTTGGTTTGTTGCCCAACAAATCAAGCCTTTGAAATAGTTTCTGATACAGTGTCCCCCAACCTACAAAAGGTAAATAACCTGTTCGCTGAAAATGTAATCCGACTTCACTTTTTATATGATAAAAACTTCGCTTTTGTCCCCACAGAATCTAGTTATTGACATTAAACCGAAAGCCATATGTTAGTTGCTTTGAATTTTTTGTGTTACTTTGAAGCGGCTCATTTATGAGACTTCCCTCTATAGAACACAATAACACACGATTTCTACTGCATCGCTTTCTTAGGGAACCGAGAAAGTATCTACGCACGTCTTTGTACTAACATGTGAAGCTGAAGCTCTTATGGTGAGATAAGTGTTTCCGATATATGCTTGCGAAAACTGGTAACATTTATGTATGTCTTCTCCGAGCTTCCAATTGAGGTTCGACCCAGTTGAAATCATAGAGGCGCCCGCATCTGAAGCACTGCTTTCACTGCCTCTGGTCAACAGCTCAAATCATAGCGCTTAGATTTCTCACTCCCATGTGATACTCACTTTTCTGGAGACCAGAACTAAATGTATTCACCATAGTTTTAGTACGACACACAATCTTACACGAACCAAAACTAAAAGCACGCTAAGAACTTTTTATTTTTATTGATATTACTTTTACATTCGGGTAACTACACTATTTAGTAACTTTACAGAACGACAGAAACAGAACTGCATAAAAACAATTAGGTTCTGGAAGACCATTTCGTCATACTTCTACATTTGAGATCCCCAAACTATAACAAGCGAAATTGTAATTTCTAGCAGTTGTAATTCGGGAAGGTTTTGTAAAAAAAATGTCAAAAAGCAGAAGTTTAACCTGAAATAACAACAATAAAGAAACAGAAGAGATGTCTAACCTGCAAGGGAAACAAGTGTAGTTGATAAATTTTCTTCTGGCGTCGTCGACATATATTCAGCAGAAGGATTAGGTTAAGGTCCGTCCATACAATTTTTCACAAGATGATGAACAATGTCAAAATAAACATTTTATTCAAATTCTCTGTGCAGTTCAAGAACAGTACGGAACGCTGTAGTTTGTTGAGCTTTTCCTGTATTAAGAAAACGTCACCACTAGAGAGAAACATTTCACAACTTCTAACATCAGATTCACACAGGACTACACATCCGGTGTCAAGATTGAGCAACTCAAACGGAGCTCTGAAATGAAGCTCTGCGTCTTTTGACATACCGGTTACTGGGTGCATGTGTAACGCGAGAAATTGAAGCCCATCCCAAGCCCGGTTTCCCCTCTCATTAGCTTCCTGCCGCTATTTATGTGCACCGGGTACCCCCAATGCTTAGTCGAGACTTAGTCAACCGGATTATAGTTTACAACCAGTGTTTCACAGATTATGTTGATTTATTAGATTTTTGTCAACAACAAAATTTCAGCATCTACATTCACAGCAAGTAATGAGCTTTCTCTAGTAAGAACAAGGTGGTGCCTTTAAAATCAGATGCAAATTATCAGAAGATAGAGGAATTAATTTTGATGTTACTATCAACAAATTTTGAATTTACAGAATACTAGAACATATCATAAAACAAAGAGAACCTTTATGATGTTAATTATTTTTATAAAATGTAAGCAAAGGAGGGTACCACCTGTATAAAATGATTACACAAATTAATTCAAAGTATGATTTAAAATAATTTGAATGAAAAATTCAGAATTTATATGATTTCAATTACAAGTTGGAGAATATAGCAAAAAAAAAAAAAAAATAGTTTCTTACGTTTATGTTAGACAGAAAAAAATCATTCGAATTACCAGAATTTTAGGGAAATTATTAATACACCCGGGGAAGGCAACTAGAAAACACCCCTGTTCATCATCCCAGACATTCCCGTGGAACAGTAAACATAAACACCCTCCTCCCCCCCTCCATGGTAATCGCCTGTGGACACGGGCAAGGCGTTCATTGATACCGAGCGTGGTAACGCTCTGGCCTCGTATTCTGGAGAACATGGGTTATAATTGGGCATCCAGATTTGGGTTTTCATGGTTTCCCCAAATTACTCCAGGAGAATGCCGGGAAGCTTCCATCAAAAGGCCATGGCCAAATTCCTTCCAGTTCCTTGCCCCCAGTCCTTTCCCACCTCTAAAGACTTCGACGTCGACAAGGCGTAAAGCTATTAGCAAAACAAGAAAAAAGCTGGATAATTATTATATTTCTGTAAAATTCTCTTACTTGAAACCATCTCCTATCTGCCGTACCTTCAGTCGAAAAAATCATGAATATTCCCAAAATCTCATCCATGAGCGTTCGCATCGTCTGTATTGGAGGGACTGAAGATACCAGGATTTCTGAACTAGTCATTTCTTTGTAGATCTATGTTATGGTCTATCAGGGTGACATCGGTTCTTATCAGGATTGTACTGCTGCTAGAAACAACCTCTCAGTGTCCCTGGTCAAGAAGTAGTCAATAGACATTCTGTTAGTGTCTTCCTCTTAAGAATAAAATAATCACTCTAGCAGCGTGCGGTTAAGTGGAGTTTAATTACGAGCAGTCAGAAATGGCAATAAATTGGTGATACGTATTATAAGAAGAAGCAGAATACATTGCAACTCTGATCGCAGGTAGTGAAATGTTTCACCAATTAAGCTTAGAGGCCACGCATCTCGGTAATTACCATTCATGTTGTTCATTCATTGAAGTTTCTCACTTACTACTTTGTTAACTAAATTTAAGCTATTGAGAAATAGGAACTCAAATTACCGCGTTAACGACCTGCAAACTTCGATCTCCTCCCTGCAGTGGTTCGTTTTCTGTCTACAGTCATAATTTCTCAAATAATGTTTTGGAAGCAGCAACTGGCAACACAAAATTGAGAAGCTGAGCAATCAGATTAACAGTCTCTGTGAAGATTTCAAGTTTTAAAATTACTTCACGTTTCTAACTTTATTTAGGTGCAGTCACTTTGACATACCATGACGCGCGATTTAATTAATCGCGAGGACAGTATAAGTCTGACTTACTTCTCACGACGCGCTCGTAATTAGAGACAGCAGTAATAAGGCCGTCTAGATTTGAGGCCTGTGCCGTTTCCCAGAGGCGAGGCACGGTGTCATTAGGACGTTATTTCGTAAGCTGAAATTCTGGACCAGGCGCGGAGGAGGTCGTTAAAGCGGCAAAAACCAGAAGCAGCTCCACATAAGTCGGATAAATAGCAGTGACACGCGTTTTTTTTTACGGAGTTTACGAGCCATCTAATATCATTTGGAGAAATGTGGCCTTGGCGAGTGGCCCAAACCAAACGCATTCCGTGTCTCGAATGTCACCATATCTCTTTTATTTTACTGTGGGTTTAAAACAAGACGTCCAATTCCGGTAGCCTTAATGACACCTCTCCAGAGGTATCTCCTTTGGACTTTAAAAGCTTTCTAATGTTAATATCAGTCTGTTACACTTAAACTCTGTGCCGTGTTAGTGGGGAAGGCAGTTTCATCCCTACTACCAGGTCAGGACAAGTGGGGCGTCCAGATGGACTGACCCCGTGCCCGACTGGACCAGTCAGCGCGCCACATCAGTTATCTCACAAACGCAATTATGTCAAGAGTGCACCCATCATTTCCACCTGTTGTTACTTCTTAATTTGGCTGTAAGCAAAGGAATAGGATCTACCGGTTTAGAAACGGTACTTTTGAAATATTGTTCCAGGTTATTTCGGAAAACAAGGCAATTTTTTGTGCCATGCGCAGACTCCTAAGCGTAGTGGTCACTATCCAGGGTGTTGCATCTCAAAATCAACTCACAGAAGAAATTCAGCTGAGGTGGTTTCTCGTTGCTCTCCTCAGAATGTTTAAGGGAGAGGGTGAAACATGTAGGCTGTACATTCAGGCCGACGAATGATATCAAGATGCGTCAAGTTTTACTTCCCGATCCGTCGGACAAATCTCCTACGCCCTCACTTTACACATACTGCGGAGAGACTCTGGAACTCAAACCAAAACGTCTTCGCATAGTTTGGTGATTAGGGTCTATACTCCACCATATCTCCTGCCATGCTATATCTCGTTCAGTTAACAGAGGCGGCTCAAGGTCAGTCTGATCTATCCCCACTCCGCTGCCTTTGCCCATACGCGCGAAAGGAAAATTTACCCCTACACAGCGTACAGCACCGGAAGGTAGGAAGGGAGGGAGTGAGGCGGTAAGGAGCGGGGCGAGGGGAGGATGACCTTGAGCCGCCAGATCAGAGTGAAGAGGGTATAGTCAAGTATCGAATGATGAAAAGTTCTTCCACTTAAACCTGTTAATCACCAGCGTAATACCTTAATGCACACTGACAATGACGTAAGCTCTGTAGACAATAAATACCCAAATTATTGTGACGATCTGGGTCTGAACTTCATGCGTTTGGCTAGCTCAATAGATAAACAATTATTACAGAAGGTAATTCTGCACTTGTTATAGAGTCAGCTTTATGATAAAATACTCGAAATATCTGATGAAACTTAAAGTTAGAATTGCAACATGCATGTGTTGTTAGCAAGTCTTATTAGCTATTAATATCTACACTGATGCTTCACTTTAATGGAACGGCATGAAACAGTTGTCCTAGCTACTTTTAGTTATGTAGTCTACATTTTGACTGCCACTGGATGTCCACTGCTGTTGAACCCAGCTCAGTACACCACCAAATACTTCACTCTGACACATACATAACTGAGGACAGTCCTGAAGATACATTGCAATACTTAACGAGCGTTTTGGGTGAGCGGTAATGTTCTGGTCTCACATTCGGGAGGACGCAAGTTCGAATCCCTGTCCGTTTATTGAGATTTGGTTTTCCATGGTTTTCCCTAATCACTCCAGGCGTATGCCGCAGTAGCGCAGTAGCGCAAAAACTGTGAGATTGCCGCCCCTTTGAACATTATTTTGCCGCCCTCCCCCCCCCCCCCACTGCCACTACTCCCATTGTCGTTGTCCAGAGTAGTAGTAGAGCAAAAAAAGAAAGGTCGCCGCGTCTTAAATGCCGCCCCACCCAAGTTGCCGCCCGGGGCAAGCACCCCGGTTTTCCCCCTCCCCTAGATCGGGCACTGGAATGCCAGGACGGCTTCTTCAAGAGGCCATAGCCGAATTCCTTCCCGTACCTTGCCTTCCGTCCTTTCCTGTCTTTAATGGCCTCGCCTGGACGTAAAGCCATAGCAAAAAAAAAAAAATTAAAAAAAATAAAATAAACCGTAAGGTTGGTTGTGGATCCTCACGTAGGAGGCGTGCTTAGTCAATGTGTCACAGGATCTACAATCACAGAGCGTCCTTGCGTATATCGTATCAACAAAGCAAAGCTCCCAAAATTCCTGGTAACACCGGCATTCCAACGCCGCTCCTTAAATTTTGAAGGCTAGCTTATCCACTGGGCTGCCAGACTGTTGCGATTTCATTTTAAACTCTGGTCGCCCTCGGTAGCCACCACTTTCATCCTCTGGGGTTGGCTTATGAGTGTCGCGTGCGTCTTCTGTTTTCCTTCCCGCGATAGCTGCAAACAATGATAGATGTACATATATATCGTGATAATATGAATTAAAGTACTATATCACTAAATTGGCCAAATTTCGTTATAAAAGAGAGAATTATAAATGTTGGCAAGGTGATGTACTAATCAAACAATGATCAGAGATTCCCATCAGAACTTCTGTTCGCAAAAAATCTAGAGATTCCTGCTTTCAGCCTAGTTTCGGAGGATTTAAAAGCTGCAACATAATGAAAGTGTTATTGAGCTGTTAGCCGTTACGTTAAATTAAAGTATTTTCATTTGCTGATATACCCAAGAATTTTGTTTTGTTATGGCTTTACCCCTCGTCCACGTCATTAGAGGTGCAATGGGACAAAGAACGGGAAGGAATTCGGCCATGGCCTTTCCTAAGAAGCATCCCGGCATTCGGAGTGATTTGGGGAAACCATGGAAAACCAAAATCTGGGTGCCCGAACGGGGATTCGAACCGCCATCCTGCCGAATGCGAGGACAGAGCGTTAACCACTCACCCACCACGCTCGGTCAAGAATTGTAGAAGTTCATATACTTATGGGGACGTATCTCTATAAGAAATACAATTCCTTTATTTTTTATCGAAGTTCTACGAAGCACAGTCCTCCAACACACAGATAAATTATGATAACTGTTAGTATTACAAGCGATCGTTCAGTGTGCAAAAGGATCAACCAAATTCTTTTTTAAAATCAGTCTTCCTAGCAGGGGCGTAGCTACTATGGGGCTAGACGGTGCAGTGCACCGGGGCCCCTACGCTCAGGGGGCCCCCACGTTAAGGGGGCCCCCAAGCATACCTCAAAGAGCCCCAAAGCGCAGTTTAGAGGGCCCACGAGCCCTCACGGCAAACTGGCGACCTTTTTTTTTTTTTTTAGCTCTACCGTCGTCTAAAGGGGCCCCTGAGACACAGGAAGACCCCTACTAAGGGCCCTCGCTGCTCAGGAGGGCCCACAACCACTGTTCAGGGGGCCCCTAATGACAACTCAAGGGCCCCCATCCTCAGCTCAGGGGGCCCCTACCAGCACATGAAGCAAAAAAAAAGGTCGCCCGTCTGGCCTGAGAGCCCAAAATAAATTTTTTGCACCGGGGCCCTTGTTGACCTAGCTACGCCACTGCTTCCTAGCAATTTGATTAATCACATGAAAACAATTCTCAGAATTAATTCAGATCTGATGCTATCTCCGTCGCTAGTGATCTAAAACGACAATTCTTACAAACCTCAACAATTGAAGTTTATTCCTGACTTTCCAGCTAGCGTTTTGGGTAATTTTGTTGATCGGATGGTATGTTGTCTGGAACATACAGATCCTGGAGGTTTTGTTTTACTAGTATCTGAGGGTATTAACGGTGTTTATAACGATAATTTTAATGCTATATAGGTTCCAGCTTAATATACCTATGATTGTTGTCAATACGACCTTAGTCTTATCACCTTGCAGATTATCAAAAACAAATTTTTGTGTGTGGTCTTTCGTTACGAGTGTGAACTACAATGTCAATTCATAGAAAGAAATATTTTAACACTTTCATCAGAAACTATTCATTTAACTTAATTGACACAAGATGGATTGCAATGAAATAGCTTAATATGAGATAGAAGTCCACTTCATTTTGCTTTTCAGCAATGATTAACCATAAACCAAGAAAAATCTAACTAAGGTGTCGAAGTTGACTTGCCTCCTCGTCAGCCATATTGCAGCCTCGGGTGGTTGGTAATGTACCAGTGATGATTAAATGGTTGATGGTCAGGGACATTCCTTACGTAAAGTAAATTATGGCATATACACAGCGACACAAGGGATTTCTGACTTCAGATCAAACCACTACATTGAGTTCGGAAGCCCAAACACTATTGGAAGTCCAAGATGTGAGGAATCAAATCGCTGATTCCCGCAGTTTTGTCTGGTAGTCTCTAGGTCTGTATGTGTTTGGTGGTGGTTGCTGTTTGTATGCGGCAGTGGAGAAGTAGCTTGGTGCTGTTCGCAGGCTGTTAATGCCGAGGTGGACTCGGCGTCGCTCCCCTTGGAACACCGCGCCGTGTACGGCCCGCCCCCGCCGCCTCTGCCGGGGGCGGCGTACGGCGCACCTCCGCCCCCGCCGGGTCCAGACGACCCCTGGCCCCTCGCCGCACCCGAGATGCCACAGATCAAACACCTGCAGGTGCAGTGCGAGAAGACGCATATGAGGGTCAACATCGAGTTCGACAGGCCTTTCTACGGAATGATCTTCTCCAAGGGTAAGCATTAAATTTCTTCAACAAGGTGTTAATAATTTCAAATTGAGTATTTTATGACCAGAAAGAAATAAACTTAAAAAAAGTGTAACAAGTATTGTACGGTTGGACATCAACTTTTATAGATTGCAGCGCGTGAAGATGAGATTGGGTGTGCTGCTATTCTAAATCGGTGTATGTTTTAACATTGCTTTAAATAAAATTAGACCCTACTATTAAATGAAATTAATTTAAATAAAATTTATTTTTCGAATAGTAATCAATGCGTTAATTGAAGCGAAATAGATTCACAGTAAATTAATGAGTACTACCAGCCCAGATACTCAACTCCAGAAAAAGATTCTTGAGAACTAATTGCGTCACCTAAAAAGGAAATAGTGCAGTTGTGGAAATCTAACTGCCCATCGTCTCGGGACAATTACGGAGTGCTTGCCACCTGGTAACGCAGAGGACTGGAATGTTTCAGGTCCTTAAATAGGTTTCGAACAGTATTGGCCAGTTCCAAGGCTAATCTCATGAAATGGGGTTATATTGACGCTACCAAAATTAAATGTAAATGTGGTGAGGACCAAACCATGAATAATACGCTCGGGTGCCCTATGTACTAATCATGTTGCAACAAAGGTGATCTGTTTCGAGCAACACCTAAAGTACTTGAGGCTGCGGCGTTCTGCGCGAAGTGGATTTAAAGAGGTTAATTTGTACAATTTTTACCCATATCTTATTCTACCCAGGTCTGAATTAAATGTTTGTGGGAATATATTTAATTTCATGCGTTTCTGTAAAACGCAAGCGCCATGTATTGGTGAAATATTGTTTAAATTTGGTTAGAATGAATGTAATTCCTCTAATTTATCGCGTTTTATACTCATCAGTATGTAATAAAGAGTTTGCCACAGACCGAATGTTTTCAAAGTATTACTTGCAAATATTTTTGACGGTCATAAAGACTATTTGACAAAACTATAGCATTACAGAAGTCCATTTATGAATAATTCATTATATATTAGGATTACATTCTAAATTCATTACATACGTCATCAGAGCCTGTCATTTATACAAAATAAGGCTTCCATTCACACAAGTATCAACATGGAAAAATATGCGCCATCTTAGCAGTGCCTTCATGTTTACAGAAAACATTGTTATGACCGGACTGAAAATCGAGAGCTGGATGTTATTCGACTATCGCATTTTGAAGGAACCATCATGGAATTCTCATGAAGTGATTTCGGGAAACAACGGGAAATCGAAATTTGGATTACTGAAAGTGGAAATAAACCCGCGTCCTCCTGAAGGTCATGACCAAGCGTTACCTCTATGGCTGAGTTAGCTACAGGGAAAACTGTCTTGCTTCGCATCCTAAAAGTCCATTCGACCCAGTAAACTACTCCAGGCCAGGAAAGTTTGGAAAGTGACTTCGGACAGCATCTAATTTCTGTGTGTCCCACTTTCTCGTCGCTTCAGTTTTGTTTACCGCTGCCGGCATGTGCTTAGAGCTGTAGGATTTATCTCAGACAGTACACTTTCATTTAATACATTTCGACGTATTTTGTACGTATGTTTATTGTAGTCTCCAAAGCCGGTCATTTATTCTCTGCATATTCGTATGAGAGTCTTTTAGCATATTTAGACTAAGGCTCATTAATACGTATTTGGAATCTTGATATTGAAGATTACTACTGAACCCTGTTATCATAAATCGTTTTACTGAACGTAATTTGTGGTACTGTGACTAGTAAAACGTCTATTTTTGTTCGTTGTTAAATCAGGTCTCTCATTAATCAATATTCTTTATTTCGTCAGATTCTGACAGTTTTCTTTGAATCAGTGATTCAAATAAATGTTTTCATTTATTTAAATAAGAAAATTAGGACTTCTTCAGCTTGCAACATCAAAGATATAATCTAAGCTAATCTATGACTACAACTATTTTTGTTTTGTATCTCATCATCATCATACGAAGGAATTACTGGCAAAAATTTCATATCCAGCATCAAATTGAAAATTATAATTATTTGGTGAGGCTTTCAATTTCGATTTTGTGTTAAGTTTTGTGCATACCTGATAAAAGGAAATCCGTTACCAAGAAAATTCTCGCTACAAAGGTTTTCGCTGAATAAAATGTTTCCAGACGTGTTGTCATTTAAAATTGTGGTATGAGCAAATTCTAAAAGAAATATGAATTGAATATCTCTTTCTTTACATATCTTACAAGTAACTCCACTGAAGAGATCGTATTGATGAGATTGGAAAGTTCACTGTGGTACTTGGAAACAAATAAAGCGACGGAAGTCTTTAGTTTTAGATATTGTTCACAGTTACCTGGTTGGAGAATCGATGTATTCACGACGGAAGGGAAATCAGCTGATGTGGAACAGGAACAAATACAAAATTTACTAGAAAAACAAATGTTTTTTGTGAAATGAATGTTTTTGCTATCGTATCAGAATTTAATGGAAGGGAATAAAAAACCAGGATATTCGACAGCCAGATTAACACAAATGTCATTTATACGTCACTTGAAATTTCT
Organism: Vandiemenella viatica; assembly: GCA_031002005.1. NCBI lineage: Eukaryota > Metazoa > Arthropoda > Insecta > Orthoptera > Morabidae > Vandiemenella > Vandiemenella viatica. The sequence goes on from JARYHS010013631.1 coordinate 46,184,630, forward strand.
AACACAACAAATCTCAATCATCTAAAAGCACGTAATGTTTACATAATTAATTGTATGTTATTATCTAGTTATTTTGTAAAATAACAGACGTATTTCGTAGTAAATAGAAATCATATGCATAAAAAAGAGAAAAATAAAATGCAGGAATAACGTTTTCACAAGGGCTGTGGGAAAGTATAACTCTGTGATAACTTTTCCTAGACTACTTAATGAAATAATGTACAGATATTGCAGGTATGAATGGGCGATGTTAAATTATGGCACTGATTGTAATAAACTTATTTGGTGGTAAGTTGAGGTTACGCTGTTTTTGAATGAGAATTGACACTGTGTGCAGGATTCTACAGCGACCCTCACTGCGTGCATCTGAAGCCTGGCACGGGGCACCTCAGCGCCACGTTCGAGATCTTCCTGAACAGCTGCGGCATGTCGTCTTCCGCCAACCACGGCGGCGGCGGCTACGGCGGACCCACGCCCTCCGGCAGCTACGTAGAGAACACCATCATCATACAGTACGACCCCTACGTGCAGGAGGTGTGGGACCAGGCCCGCAAACTACGATGCACCTGGTACGACTTCTACGAGAAGGCGGTCACCTTCAGGCCCTTCCAGGTAATCACACACCTGCAATAATAGAATACTGCTAGAAGCTTATTTTTGTTTGTATCGTTGCGGGAACGAGGAATCTTAAATCACAGAAAAGTACGAACATTCCTTGTCACGCCAATGTTTACTTTTCAAATAAAAACGATTTAAAAAATAATTCACTATCATACTCACTGAATAGATACTGAATATTCATTAGTGGTGCATCTGCTTTCGTTACTTATTGCCAATCTTTTGAACGCAATTAAGACTGTCAAAACACGCAACTTACCTATTCGTAGTTCATAAAAATCTTCAAAGGTTTTACTACGGGCGTGGTTATATGATTGTAAATAAATTTTGAGATCACAATATTACTTTAACCGTGAGATGGCCATGGTGTTTTACATAAATTTACTTTAGAACACCTGCAATGTATAAAAAAGGGCTCCTAGATTTGTTTCTGGAAATTATCGCAGAATGCAATCAGTGACGGATATGATAAAGGAGCTGGAATGGGATTCATTGCAAGACAGGAGGTGGATGAGGAGGGTACAGGGCATATACTGGTGATGAGGCATGGAAGGATATTGGAGTAGGTATGAAAAGAAGTGCATGGAAGGGAAAAGATGACCATGACCACAAGCTGGCACTCGATTTCAGGCACAAGGGTGTGGGAAGATTCTCTTTTTTAGGTAAGGGTGTCAGGGATTGGAATCAGTTACCAAGAGAAATGATGAATAATTTACCGGAAACGTTGAAAGAATTTTAAGATAAAGTTTGTAGAGGACAAATGTAGGTGGCTGTAGGATAGGGAGAAAATGGGGGTTTAGGAAAATTGCCACCGGAGCCTGTGCTCCATTGCAATCAAATTAAATTAAAGAATCGTAAAACTTAGTATCGATAACAATCGTTTTATCGACTTGATTCACAATGTGTTTTCGTTTAAGGAAAATCCTTGAATGAGAAATGCGTAAAAAGTACTGGTTACTTGTAGCAGATATTGAATTACAGTATTATACCAGTATTGTATATATGTTGGTTTGGGACGTTAAGCCTGTGTTTTGGTTTGAATTTGCTTTGGATGTGTACACATCCATGTTACAGCTAGAGTTTTAGCTCTAGACGGGACCTACAGTTTAACGACGGAAGCGTTATGGCGTACTTCACATTACACAGCAAGTTGTGCCAGAGGCGAGGGTCATGTTAAGAGCCTGTGGAAATCTCAGTCGAGACCGGCAATAGGACAGGCGACATTTCGATCTCCAGTCAGACGCCTTAACCATTGAATAAGATAAACAAAATCTGTTGCGCCCATTTCAAATCCATTATTCGAGGTGTTTCATATTTAAAACGATATACCATGTCTGTTATTTATTAAATTTCCTGTTTTGATATCTGGAGGTACACTTCTGCGTAAAGATGAGCGGTCTGGTTGCTCAGTTGGCTAGGGCGCGTGGTTCGAATCCAGGTCTCGGTTGTAATTTTTACGAGCCCTAAAACTGACCTTCAACCCCTGCTTTGTTCATGTGAAGCACGCTAGGACGCTCCGTGGTTCGGATTCCACGTAAAGCTGTAGGTCCCCTTTCCCCGGTAGGATTATCGGGGTAAGGCAGCCATGACAGAGTCGCATGCGTGGCTAATCGAAACTCTGTCACGCGGCGGCCGAACAATCCTTCGGGATCTCCCGGCCAACAGTGCCATACGCGTTTACCTTTTTATGCGTCGAAGATGCTGCCTGTTTGAGGTGGATGAATGATATAATTTAAGATTTACATATTCTCACATCTATTCTTTGCCAAAGTAAGTCAGATATTTCGGATTTAGTGCTGTAGAAAATATTTGTCAAAATTTACTTTGTTCCATTTTTAAGAGGTACCTTCTGGTTTCAGGTTGACATGCTGCACGCGGTTACAGCCAACTTCCTGGGCGACAACCTGCAGTGCTGGATGCAGATCCAGGTGGGCAAGGGCCCGTGGGCCTCCGAGGTGTCGGGCATCGTGAAGATCGGCCAGACCATGACCATGGTGCTGGCCATCAAGGACGACGAGAACAAGTTCGACATGCTGGTGCGCAACTGCGTCGCCCACGACGGCAAGCGGGCGCCCATCCAGCTGGTCGACCAGTACGGCTGCGTCGTCAGGCCCAAGATCATGTCGCGCTTCCAGAAGATCAAGAACTTCGGACCCTCAGCCTCCGTCGTCTCCTTCGCTTACTTCCAGGCCTTCAAGTTCCCAGACTCCATGAACGTCCACTTCCAGTGCGTCATACAGGTCAGTCACGTCTACGCAATCCAATAAAAACGTGGCTTGTACGAAAATCTTATGATTTACCGAACAAAAATATTCTGTTACGACATCGTTTCCTTTTCGATTCCTGACTTTAATATTCATTTCTTTTACGATCTCTCTAAAAGCACGGTGGTAGACACTTCGGTGTTTTTTTAATATAGATCATGTTGATTTTAATGAAAATTTCGTAAAATTTCTTCGCTGTTTAGTCTGTTAACGACATACCGAAATCATTATAATAAAAACAATATTTACGCATAATGTTAATGGAAACGACAATCGCTCTCTGTATAATTCGAAATTATAATCGTTAACGTATCACCTGCTAATTGTGTGAAGTTTGAGCAAATCGGTTTGCTCTTTCGTAAATGACAACTGTCTTGTAACGTGAAAAAACTTTAGCTTCAGAGTTTCTTGTAAACTGAAACAAGAACTATTGTAGAGCAACGTCGACGAACGTACTTCAGGAACAAATTTACACTAACAATTTTCGACAAAGAAAGATTATTCTGACTCGGACGATCGGTGTTTGTTTCTTAATGAAGCAGCAGATCTTTCATCAACTCTGAACGTTCGAAACGGCTTCTCAGTCCCATTGAGCCTGCTATCCAAGTAGTACCATGAGGGAAACTCCGTGGAAAGGTAAAGAACGGCCGGAGTGTGGCGCTGACCCCGTCACATCTTTTCTAGCGCTAAATGCTGTAATGGGAATGCGGAGCTCTACCTCCGTGAATTGTATGATAAGTGTCACGAGTCGTAGTAACCCTGTGATCTTTATCTTTACCAAAGTGGAAATAAGTAAATAACTAAATGAACCAGATTACATATCATAAATGAACGCAGTTTTTCTCGGCGTTGTTTATTTATGAATATTTCTCGGGGAAACAAACCGAGTAATACTATTATTTACACAATATTTGTGAAGACTAGGCAAACTTCAAGTCTTAAGACTACACCTGAAGATGGCGACGGAGTTTTATCTCGCCGAAATATTGTGTATAAATAGTAATATTACTCGGTTTGCTTCCCGAGAAACATTCATAAAGAATCGATATCTCTAGATTTTACATCAATTCGTATCAGTGTTACTTCATAACAACCATTCAGCATAACTCACCCTTCTGCTACAATATTTTGAAAGAAGTCACTTTTCTTGCTATCCTCAGTTCTGAAGTTTGATCCTAGACACCTTGTGTCCCTTGCACTTCTGAAAATTGTTATCAGAACATAAGACACCGTTGTACGTGAAGCAGTAAATCGTATTATGAATTCAAATACAGGTGATCTGAAAAGATCTCCACTTATTCTACGTCACAATGGTATACATATTTAGAAAACGCTATCATGCCTTATAATTTTCCAGTAATATTGCCATTTATGTTAGAAAATGAGAACTTATCAGACCATTATCATTATTTGGTAAGATCCGAATGAAGCTTGCAAATTTGAACTTTTGATAACTTGACTGAAAAGAAGAGGACATTAATTGCATGAGAAAGTTACTGGTAGCAAAACTTTTTGATTTTACTGTGCATAGCGCGCTATAATGAGTTGTGTTGTTGCAGGTGTGCCGGTACAACTGCCCCGAGCCTAAGTGTGGTGGTGGGCTGTCTGGAGAGTACGGAGTGCCCGCGCTGGGTCCCGAGTACGCCGGCCTGCCGGGCGCAGAGTACGGGCCTCCGCCGCCGCTGTCAGAGTACGGCCTGCCGGCCGCAGCGTTCCCAGACCCCAGACACCCCTCTGGCCCTGCTGGCGCCTACTCCGAGCCCAAGCCCGACGTGGTGCCCGCCCCAGCCCAGCCGCAGGCGCAGGCCCAGCAGGGGCCAGCGGGGTCCTCCACGGCCAGCCCCACGCCAGCACCTCGCCCTCCTCGCCAGGCCCCAGCGACAACGAGGTGCACCTGCCGCCGCCTCCGCCCCCCCCGGCTACCAGAACGCGTACACCACCGTCAAGAGGAAGGGCACCGGCGGAGACGAGCTGGAGGCCAACCTGGCCACGCTGGGAGGCAGGCCGCGCTCTGTAGAGCTGGACTTACTGCAGGGGGCGAGGCGCAGGAGAGCCGCAGCCAGTCAGGAGCTTGACGTCAACACCAGCAGAGTCATACAGGTACACCACTCACTAACTTCAAGATAATGTGCATAAATTAAGGCCTCGCATTCGGAAGGACTCGGGCACGAATCCCCGTCCGGCCATCCAGATTTCGGTTTTCAATGGTTTCACCGACGCACTCCAGGCAAATACCGGATGGTTCTACTTAGAAACGCCATGGAGAATTTCTTTTCGTTCTTTGTCCCGAGTTCTTTCTCGCCTCTAATGACCTCCACAACGCTGGAGTATCAGACTAACATACTTGTAGCGGTATAACGGAAACAGGTAACAACAATTACATATAAATAACCTAGCAGGGACATCATTAGAGCACAATCCACACAAAGGAAATACTGTAACGAGACAATCAGGTCCGGAAGCAAAATAGCGTGGTGGGTGCACGGTTAACGTTCTGGCCTCGCATTTGGGAGGACGCGGGTTCGAATCCCCGTCCGGGCATCTAGATTTGGGTTTTCCATGGTTTCTCTAAATCACTCCAGGCGAATGCTGGGATGCTTCCTCCAAAAAGGCCATGGCAGAATTTCTTCCCTTTCCTTGTCCCCATTCCCATCCCGCCTCTAATGACCTTAGCCGTCGACGAGGCTTAAAGCAATAAATAAAAAAATAAAAATAAAAAATAAAATAAAAAGAGAAAGCACAATTAATCCATTACTGATCGGCTACGCCTGTCATCACTTCAGCACAGCCCCTTTAACAATTACTTTGTCAGCTGCCGCACACGTCTCGGAGAATATCTAGTGCATACTATATTTAGTCCTACAATGAACTGTTTTAAGCCGTGTCTCATCTGCCACAATGAATATTTGGTTTTGAAAATTATTACAGGCAATTGGAATCGTAAAATAATGTTTAATATCAGGCGTGTTTTAACACAAGCAGGTTGCAAAAAAGGTTAATATTTTTAAGGAAGTCTGAAAGGGGAATAACTCGTCAGTTGTATTACCATATCGGTAATTATACAAGAAAAACGAAGAAACGGAAGTAAAGATTCGTCACACAAACAGTAATATCGTCACACTAGAATGTTCTTTCCGAATGAACATTTACTAAAATGTTTTATTATTATTATTTAGTTTCGTAAATTTACTCACTATGCAATGTAGTGATCTTGTGAAGTAGCTACAATAATTTGGGACTGCTGGCGGAATGACGTTGCTTCAATGTTCAAACTATCTTCACCCAATTATACTGTCCATAACACAGAAAGTGCACGAGATTATAGTTGATGCCTACCTGCCTGAATTTTTTAAACTAATTGGTTATTTCGAAGCCTCACTTCAACTGTGTGAAATATTATGAAGGAGAATTTAAAAGAGGACATTTCCACATTGAGAATTTCTAAATCGTTTTTATTGTGATGGAGGAATATTATTAACTCCAACTTGAATAATAATATATTCTTTACTGCCATCCTCGTGGATTCCTTTTTTAAAAAAAAAATCCCTTGATTAATCTCAGCAGGCTAAAAGAAAACGCACTGTCTTCGCATGGTGCCACTAATACAGTTGCCAAAGGGTTTACTGATGGGAAGTAGCAAACAAAGGTACATCTGCCAAGTATAATTTTGTTAAGCTATTACTAAAACAGATCCTGACAAATGCTGAGCACTTTAAACACGGGGAAAATTATCAACTCCAACCCTGCATCACTCCATCCGCAACATTGTCCAAGAACACATTTATCATAGCGTACTAGCGTTTTGTTGGCAGCTACGGAGCTATAGATTCAACAAACGGTTGCAAAAATTGCTTGTTTTCCAATGTTTCTTCTCTTGTGAATATGTATGTTAGTTTCAATGTAAACAACAGATAAGTGACCTATAGATATTGACAGACGGTGTAGATAATTGTATGACTTTGCCTGCGCAGGTGGTGGCACCTGGTGACGTGAACTTCGCACTGGGAGGGGCCCAAGCGGCGGCCAACGAGACGGTGGTGATCCAGTCGGCGCCTCGCGCGCTGGACGGCGAACACATCTGCATGTCGGTGCCCAGCTTCGTGGGCGGCCTGGTGATGTTGCTACTGCTGCTCGTGGTGGCCAGCCTGGTGGCGGCCTTCCTCTTCGTGCGAGTCAGGGCCATCGACCGCAAGGGATCCGCACCCAGCTTCAGCGTCCCGTCCGTGTCTGCCTTCCTGCACCGACCCACCGCTCCCGCGGGAGCCTTCGACCACGCCGCCGAGTTCGTCAAGGTGGCTGCGGGACCGTGTCCCAACTGAACCCCACACGAACACTCACACGAACTTGGTCCTGCCTCTTGACTCTCCGTCAAGAGTCGCCACGCGAGAAGCATTCGCAGGAATCCGTTTGATGGTTGGCTGAACTCTCTTGACCGCTACCAGCTATAACTGCGCGTTTTAATAACCAAACTCATCTCCGTGTAGATCACACTCACAGTTTCTTCCACAAAGACAGATTTTACAAAAAAAAATTAGTTGGGTTTGGTTTTTCACGGATTAGTTTTTGGTGTGGGAAGTTTACTGTTGACGTGTTTAGTGAAGGGTTCGCACCCAGGGCTAATAGTTTCTTTTTTGTGGATAGGCCTCTTTTAAGAGAGTAATTTCTAAATCCAGAACTCTGTTCATGATGTTACCTGTTGAGTCAGCTGTCAGGAGAGCCTGCCCTTACGAAAAAAGCGAATGTTTGCGACACTCCAGGGTCGAAAGGTGATCCACCTTTCTACGCTGGATGCATCGGCATTTAAAAAAATCAGCAGGGCCCCAGTCCTGTGTAGGACTGAAAGACTGACTGCTTTTGATAAAGTATTTTTTAAGTACCTCTTTTACTTTCGTCTGCAGTTGGGTCATTTTAACAAAAATTAAACTGACGCAAGTGCAGATTAGTCATCTTATTCTGAGAGTGCGATAAGAGTAGCTCTATCGATGTTCTTTAGAATGAAATCTAATTTTATTTGCTGTAACTTTTCTTAAAAACTGGTAGATTTAGTATACTCTATTGTATAGTAAAATACAAATGAAAGCCAACAACAGCAACTGACGCTGTTGGAGAATGCTGAAGTGTGCTGTCGAGGAACGTAAAGTTATAAATGTGTATCCACTACTTATTAATGTTCAACGCTAATAACCAAAAATATTTTTGTTGAACTGTCATTATAGTGTTTTGAAGTGTCTAGGCACGAGACTTCGCTCAATGAGGGAAGAGTAAGTGCATGTCCTTAAAATATTTAAATCTTAATTTATATTACTCAGTCGTTCCACCATTTTTCATTCACATCGATTATTGTCTTCAGTATCACCACCATAATTCTATTTATATATGTATTATTTATCTTATTTATGTCCTAACTTAAACTAATTAGTCACGAGCGTCCCATGTGAAGCGTTCGAAGGAAAGGCGTAAGATTTTTCCATTCTTGACCAAAGTCACAAGAATTTTGATAAAGTGTTTTAATCTTCACCAACTGTCATAACTATGTTTAATTTATAAATATTTTTGTAATAATTATTAAATTTTTGCATTTTGTTTCTTTAAATTATCAATTTCTCAGTGAAATTATGACTGAGAATCAATACTCCCTCATGAAAACACGAACGAGTTTCTGGTAGTCTATACTGTGTTTTCGATAAGTTCATTTACATATAGTATTACTTGTACTGTTTGGATATAGCGATTAGTTTTTACTAACATGTTAACTTTCCATCAAAGAAAGATCCTGTAGTTACAAAGTAACTATAAATATGAAATTTTCATTCATAAACATTTAACAGGCTTCATTATTTCTGTACCTATAGGTTCCATGTTACTATCCAAGTTTTCATGGCAATGAAACCGAACTAAAAGTCCGACAAAACTCGAAGTGACATTTCGATTAACACAATCAGTATTAACTTCTGACAGTACTTAGATCGAGTCATCATAAAAATTTTAATTTGTTGTTAGGGGATTCAAGTTGCTTAGTAATTGTGGAAATGCTTCAAATCAGTTTAATTCAAAAGAGAGGTATTACTCAAGTATATTCACATTTTCTAGGCTTTTATTCATTTTTTTCTCTTGGTTTCATTTGCATTTTATACTGTTATTCAAAAATACAGTAAAACCTGGAATTAAAATAAGATGGCTGTGTCATTATTTAGAAGTTTTATGGTAACATTTAGGTTAGTGTTCATGTGGTGGTATTTACAATCAGGTGAATGACCATTCAAGCTCGATGGTAGTTATTACTTCAGCGTTACTTTGGTTCTTCTGAGGCTGCTTACGTAAGAATCTAAACAGGATAGGAAATAACTAAAGAGAGTATCATCTAGAGTACTATGTTTTGTTTTTTACGCTTGTGACATGTGATAATGAGAGGCTTCTGGCGAAAATGTTTATATTTTCTACAACCTGACGGAAAAGAGTAAATAATACTTACCGAGCGTGGTGGTGTAACGGTTAGCGTTCTGGCCTCACATTCGGGAGGACGGTGTTGGAATCTGCGTCCAGGAATCCAGATTTGGGTTTTCCATGGTTTCCCAAATCAATCCAGGCAAATGCCGGGATGCTTCCTTCGAAAGGCCATGGCCGAATTCCATCCCATTCCTTGCCCCCCATCCTTTCCCGTGTCTAAAGACCTCGCTGTTAAGAGACGTTAAGCAGTTAAAAAATAAATAAATAAATAATACGTGGACGTACCAACACGTGACAATTTTTTTTGGCATTTTAATTTTGCACAACTATGGCAATAAAACAACAAACATATGAAAACTGACAGTACGTGCATACAATAATTTTGAAAATAAACGCGGTACAACAAGAATTGTTTACTGACAAATTTGTTGGCAAAAACTGAAGTTTAAGGAGAAATTTGGCTTCTAGATGCAGCGTCTAGTCTATGTCATAAGTTTGAAGTGATTTTAAGCTCTAATAAAAATGTATACCTGTTTCTTTACGATCTTTGGAAGTACAACCGATGAATAGAGAGAGAGGTAAAAAGAAAATAAATTAATACTTTTAGACATCCACATAGATTATAATGTTACAACCTGCTACGTCACAAAAGTAAAAAAAAGAATGGCTTAATTCTTAAGTCATAAATGGAATGAAGTGTCAATGTGTAAAAAGATTTTGTCCAGAAATATAGGCAGGTATAGAGTGTTTGCCGCAAATTGCATGAGTTATTAGTGTGGGGACATTGGAGTGTGCAGGAAGCGTGCAGTAAGTATGTCGACAGCCGGGTCTGAACTGGCCGAGCGCTCCACTGCGCCACATCTGATGCCCCACTTGCCGCACCTACACACATCCGCTCACCTTTCGCTACGAGCTCGTAAACAACCTCAGATCTGCCCTTATAACAACTCTTCAATCACGATGCTTCTTCCAAAATGATACAGTTAGTTCAGACTCTAAACATACAACGATAGTTCCTCTAATTGGCTCCACCTTCAAACACACTGATGGTTTGTGCAGTTAGTTAACAGACGGAATTTAACAGTTTCAGAGAAAGACACCAAATTTTGTTTCTGGGACGTGATGATGTTCGCACTATCTGGTGACCGTTCTTCTGAAATTTAACTTAGGTAGGTTTCCTTTGCCTTTCCCGTTGAAGGAAGTGTATGTAAGTCTTACTCTTGTGTGGATGACTGTAGCATGTTTGTTTGCGTTGCCTATGAATTAAATACGAAGGAAGGGAGCTGGACCGTTCAGGCAGCATCATCCAACGGACGAATCGGCATAAAAAGTTTCATATGCCTTCCCTCCCAAGCTCATTTTGGGATTTTTGGCCCCGAAATTTAATGCAAAATCTGTTTGATTAAGAACTGGGTATCGTCACCTCTGCTAAGCTGCCCGCTATGTCCTAAAGGTGAAAATATCATCTACCTCCAGGTCTGGCACCAGCTTAACCAGTAGACCCCGGATAGCATCACGGTGCCTCGACTATCTGAACCAAAGGGACGGGCTGCAAGAAACACACGGAATTAATAATTTCACTGTGTCAGGATAATTTTACATGTAAAAAAATTTCCAGCAATTTGTTGCGAACATCGGAAGCAACGAAATTTAGGGTTAGATGCAACGATAAACCGTATTTACCTTCGTATACACAATACAACAAGAGTTGAACATGAGTTTTCGAAATGTCCACATGTGAAAAACTTTTCAATCAGGCACGGTATGTAAAATATGAGATTTGACATTCGATTTGATGTCTCCCAATCATTCGCTTATAGACTGGAAGCGTAGATGAAATTGATATCATGAGAAACTACTTCAGGAACAGAGTGCGACAATAAGTAAAACATTAAACTTTATATACATCACACATAAATATAAAAACATTCTAACAAGACCATCACACATACTCACACTTTTCAAAACTCGCGCTATCGGCCTGAGACATGACATATACAAACAAAATGGCCGCAGCAGACAACCGAAGGACGCGACAAGACATAAACAAACCAGCTGACGCTAACAGACGACTGAACGATGATAACAAACAATATTGTAAATATGATACAGGCAAAACATGCGTTGTATATGAAAACGGAGATGCGCAGCTGCATACCAGAGTAACAAATGTAAATAGTAAGTAACTTTTAGCTATAGAATATCTCATGCCCATAATTATGTAATAATAGGATAAAACTGTATATAAAAACTGTAACACAGATTCGTCGCTGATGATGCCTCGATGAGAGGTGAAACGCGTACGACGCAGCAATAAATAAACTAAACAGTTGCATTGGCGTGTTCTTTCAACTAGTAATTAATTAAGCAACTGTGGAAACATGGCCAGCAACAACATCGCATTAAACTTTCTTTTATTCGTATACAAATACTGTAAAAATTCTGATAGGTGCTACACCCTTTACGTCTAAAGTAAACTAGTCAATTCAAATGCATCATTTATATCGTAATACCTATACAACAGGTATATACAAACATTCTAAAAAATCTGCTTCTATTGTTGTTTCTCAAATTACAAGACGAACTTTTAACCTGATGTCTGTCTATAATAATTACTACTTGATACGTGATCAAACTAAAACATTTTACTGTGTACTTACTTTTCTGAAATACATTTTTTTCAATGGAGCAGATTTAACTGTGTTGATTTCTCAATAGGCGTCGCTTGTATGACGAATTAACATTAGCCTTACGGCTGAAAAAAAATGTAGTCTCTTTCCTATTTGTTTAGTGGCATCTCACCCTAAATCATAGTATTTCACATACTTCTAGTTATTAGAGTTGGATTCAGAAAGCGTAGAAGCCATAAACAAATCTACCAACAAATAGAAGGTCATAAGCTGTATGAATTTTTTGGCGTACTATTATTTAGAGTGGAAAATTGTACTGTCTGCAATTTTCTAATTTAGAATCACAGAACATCCCTGGGTATGCTAGTAAAATCTTGCTGCTACAAAATCATCTTAAACCAGTTTTTCGGTTGTTTTTGGTATTCTGCTGCCAATTAATTATTTTCCTATTGTTTGTCTACAAAAAAATGATAAATGTTTACACATTTATACCATCTAGAACACATTAACAACAAAATTTATAATTGTACGCACAGTTATCAGAAAAAAGAACAGAATAATTTGATTGTAAAATATCGAATACTTAGGAAGAAACAGACAAGTATAGAATCTCATATAAATTAAATAAGACTAAGCTATTTACAATGTGAGAAAAATGACTATAAAGTTTAAAATATTAAACCAAAAGGGTTTTTGTGAAATTTATTTCCGTTAGCAACGTTTAATAAGCAAAGTTTCAGATTGGTATCAAGACGCATTTATTCTTACCAGTAATTAAATTCTAGAATAACAAACTCAAAGATACCTCTAAAAATTTGGAAAGATTCGAAGTTAGTTGAGATGTAAACACTTGCAGAAATCAAGAAACTATAACTGTGAACAATAATTATTGATGTTTCTGTGTACTATGGTAAAAGGAGAAAGCAAAAATATATTTTTTTTTTCTAAAATTTTGTATGTTTTCAAAACTGATATAAAGTATCATATCCAGTAAACAGTGACGAGATTATTGTTACTATTCCATCAGCCGAACGCAATTGACAGATAAATTAAGATATTAGAAATTTTCGTTTCCTTCTTGTTCCATTGTTACTCGTTACTATTGCTGATCTGTTTGCGGTATTTACTATATCTCCATGTTTTTGACCATTATATTCCTTGCTTTGCTTGAATATTAGAGTACGTTTAGGTGTTAATTGCTTTATATTGGTCAATAAATTTAGATACGTTTCTTTTTTTATTTGACACTAGATGGTCAGATCGGAAATGATATACAATGAACAGCGAGGTTGGTGGTTTGAAGTATCATGAAAGAAGAACCAGCCCATTTATAGCAATTGTTTATTTGTCGACTAAAATTGAATACGCAGCAAAACACTTGCAACGTCTTCCGCAAGAATTAGAAAAAACTTTTGGATACGTTAATCGTACATTTGACACAAACTCATGGTAATTTATAACACAAAACAAAATGTATTGTACATTACAATTTACATGTAATAACATTAACAAAAAATTTACATTAAAAATTTAAATTAAAAAATTTACTTTACAAAACTTCTTTGTACGCATTATTCTAAGTAAAATTATGATCATCAGTAACATTTTCATGAAATGTTTACCGAAGAGAAAAAAAATATCCAACAAGTTCCTTACTCTAGAAAACACACGCAGTTTATCAATATCTCTGTGATGTGTGGTGCTGCTATCTAGTGGTATGCGTCCACTCCTTAAAGACTCCAGCTAGACTCTGAACTATCACATAACCGTGAAATTGACTATTCATAATTTAGCCATTAACGGGATGAATTTCAAAAAAATTCCTTTCTTAATTAATTCCTTTCTTAATTAATTCCTTTCTTGATTAATGAGAACTCAATCCTCATAAAAAAGCATAACTAACAGAAATAAAGTATATGATGTGAAACCACATTGTTCTATCAAACAATATTTTCTCCAACAGCGCCCGTCTCTAAAGACCTCGCTGTTGAGAGACGTAAAGCATTTAAAAAAAAATAAAAATGAACTGCGGTTGATTTCTTGTACGCGGCTATGTTAATAACAATTTAAGTTGGAAAACAATTGCCATTTTTAAAATAAAAAGACGAATAACAAAAAAGGGCACATATTGATTCTTACACCTGCGGCTACTAGATGCCACTGCTGTCCGTGGCCTCTTCCATGACGCGAGTATTCAGATAAATTAGACATCGAATTCAGACACAATACACAAAGAACAGGTGATCGTTAATCTTCTAAACCAATCGGATACGTATCAGTGCTGATTATTATTAAAATACAGCTTTATTTCTTCCAGGTGGAGAATATACGCTTTCACAGTATCCCAAGTTTGTTACCAGCAATCTATTTTTAAACGAAACTATTTTTTTCATAATTTATCTTTTCACCAAAATAATTCTTGATCTAGCACAAGGAGGCCCGCTAGTGCATTTGAATTTGCCCCCAACCTCTTCAAATGTCTAATTGATAGTTTTTACTTTTTGATTATAGCTTCTTTTTTTTTAATAAATACTTCTGCAAAGGTCTCATGGTCTCATTAATGGGTTTTATTTTTTGGTTGTAATTAAACTGTACTACTTATATGTTTGTTATATTTAAATATTATTTTAACTATATGAGAGTATTATTTGGCCCGCAGGCTAACGTAGAATCGGAATTATGGTCCATCTAAAAAATTGGTTGGTCAGCCATCATCTAGAAGGTATCAATAATATTACCTTCACTGCATAAGGAAGCAAATTTGTTGGCTAATCACACATTGTTAGAAGTATTGAAAACTATTCTTTCTGCGTTAGAATTCAGCAACAACTAGTTGGGAATTAAATCTTGGGTTTGTTTCAATCGACTTTCTGTTATCATAGTAAATATTTTAATACTTCCGATCTCTGTCGTTTTAGCACAATTACACAACGTTATGACATTTTCTGCGAATAACCTACCTTCAGATTGCAAACAACCAACAGAATAATATATTTGAATATTTAAAATAAGTGTTTCAAATATACCTCACTCTGACAGTCCTCACTTCTGTCTCCTTCGATTCCTGCCTTTCGTTCCCCCAACTCTGTATTCTAACTCTTGAGAAATCCTCTCACCAGAAAAACACTTCTTCACTAACCGCAATGATTTTAACCTCATTTACCACCTTTTTATCGCTCTCTCCTTCAAATGGTTCGAGAGAGGCAATTCAGGCTCCGTTCTTCATTTCACCTGGATTTTCTTGGCCAGTGTATTATAGCGAAGATGTAAAAAAAAAAATGTCATAACCATGTTGCTGATGTGCAAACCACTTTTTTCCTCTCAGAAACGTCTGGTGGAGTTCTATATCAGTTTATATGCTAACCTAGCAGTGAGATCAAATTAACTGTCTTTAATCTCCGCCCCCTATTTGTCTCTTCTCCTGGTATTACTATGACACTATTTCAGTTCTCTGGTAACCAATAAGAGTCCAGATTCGTTTAAATAATATTTTTAATATGTCTGTAATAATACACAAACCAGTCCTTTGATGTCTTTTGTAATCTAGCTAACTCATTCATAGTATCGTCAGGATCTGTAGCTAGTTTCCTAATCTGCTTATTTATACCTATAACGAGGGGGTCATATCCCCGTGGGATATTCTAGAACGGTTTTATCAAACCAGTTTCTTAACATTTCAACCTTTTTGAAAATCTTCGTTAACTAATTACCCATTCTTATCCAAAACTGTATAAATATGTTCTCCTATCCTAGTTCGCTTAGAAATATCTAGTTTCACCACTTCATCCACTTCCAGATATAATTTCTTTATGAATGTCACTTTAAATATTCTCTCTGCTGTTAATTCCTTGTTTAATTGTTTCACGTATTCCTTAAGCCTTTCTTCTTCTTTATTTGATTACTAGAGGTTACCCGCAAATTCGTCTGTTTGGAAATGTGTTATAGTATAAAAGTTTTCTTTAATAATAATAACAGTAATACTAATAAATATTGCAAATAATAAAAACTTATTTACATTCTATAAGAGAAAAAAGTAATTTCAATAATATTTATCCTCTAAAAAATTAAAATTATTTGGTGTTTGGGTGTTGATTTTATTATGACGATTCGATCAAATATTTCTGCTTTAGAATAGACATTTGTGTGGATCAAAACTAATCTTACGCAGTATCACATAAGTTTACTGAGAATTACTTTCATTTCCTTTGCTTTCTCTGAGGCCATATTACTGATGCCATTATTTCAGTCGTAAGTATGTTGTTCCAGCGAGTAAAGATTTGATCACGATACAGTGAATGTATTAATGCACATGTGAATGAAGTTATGATTTTCAAACGGGAATATTAGTTGAGATTGTGGTTATAAAAGATTTGCCGTTTTCGCAGATGTCTGATATAAATAGCTTTACGAGGTTCACGCTGCGTCGAAATGTTTCTCCTTCTTCTTCCCGACGTTTCGATCAGGCTTTAGGTCGTCCTCAGGGAACTTAGTCACCTGTACAGTCTGCTAGAGACTAGAAGTTGTGATTAGATCGAAATGCAGCCTGTACTACCATGCTCATATTAATCCGAACGACCTGAATTGCACATCGCTACATTTCCTCCTGGGACTTATTCAACCCATTATACACATCTACGAAGACAGTACCCTGGAGGTGGTACAGTCTTATGACTATTAAAATTGAGCCACATCCACCCCCCATAAAACGAAATACATTTCCGCCTTTTTTGTTTCATAAACCGAAATAGTGATTACATTTCGGCAATAAAAGAGTTATAGGAACATCGAATACGTTTCATTTACTATTTTAAAGACATTTTACAGTTATTAAGTGTTCACACATAACACGAAAGTTACCAATCTCAAACAAAATGCTGGTTTTTAGCAAGTATTGGATAACATCAATTGCAGATTTTATACCCGTCTACAACAACTTAAAATAATTCGAAATTTACGTTAATATTCAACGTTTGCTGTGTATTATAATTTTTGGAAACAGTACACACTTATCTAAGAGTTCAGTTAAATATATAACACGTAACAAGATTTCGGATTTAATAATTTTGGCAGTGGTCTTGTAAGAATGCTTGCCTGTAAAAGTAATTCTTTTAGTTCTGTCGTTTCTCGAACATACTTAGCGTGGAACAATAGAAAAGAATCATAACATTAATGTTCTGGCTGACGTGAGACACTGTCAACGCAGCATTCGTGAGTAGGATTTGAAAGACACTTTTCTATTAAATTTAACTTCACCGTAAAGGTTTCTGTCACTCAACATTCCCCATTTTTTCTAGTGCTCATAACAAAGTCGGGCGATTGATCATTGATGTAATACGTAATGATAACTGTTTAAAAATAATCAAGGAACTAAATCAAACTAATGTGTCTATTGTGCGAAAAAGTTTTTTTTAGCTAATGTCCTTATTGTGCGACAACGATAATTTCTAGCCTGTGGTATTGGAAAGCAAATCAGAAATGAAATGGAAAGTGACTGTTCTTACGATAAAAATTCTCATCAAAGAAGAACATAAAATTCAAAGCTTCCGTATTTAAAAACATGCTGCTCCGACTAGTGATAGCTAATGATATAATTGATGCATAACCCAAACTGGGCATTATTCGTGGCATGGAGTTATCTTCCCTGTCCTATCGCGTTGACCGCTATCTCCGGGAGTCCGTAAAAAATTCGGTTTGCGGTAAGGGGCAAAATCGTTAACCGTGGCACAAAAAGAATATACGTTATTAAAGAAGTGCAGAAATTTTAAAAGTTAATTCTGACGCATATCACCATTGATGAAAAGTTTCTTTAATTTTATTTCCTAGATTTAAAATTCCAAGAAATAAACAGTAAATTCCAGGAACGAGGAAAGATAATGCCTGGCTCGTTATTAGTTTCTCCTACCTCAACTTCCGTCTCTGGTAAGCCTGCCGCTATGGTGCTGTAATTGGCTCAGGTTCGGGGATGCTGATTGCTGATCCCGGAAGCTACGAGGTGCGATGTCTTGCGGTTCCACGGTTCGAGTCAGCCGAGGGCAAAAGTGGTTAAATGATGCGTTATGTTTTTCTTGGGTTACCCATACACTGGGACAGTGAAAACATATTTTATACCTATTGGGAAGTTGAAATTACAAATTTCTGCCTGTATCTATTGTGAAATAGAAATTCGTTGTTATTCTTCAATAAAGTCACTATTATTTCAAAGGCACGGAAGAAGCTATATTCTAAAAAGGTAACCGAATTCGGCGACGATATTTGAGAAATGGCCGCCATTCCTCATTCCATTGAGTAATTTCGAGAATTTTTATTTAAACAGAATTTTTGATAACCAGATCGTGAGTGTGAATTGACTACTGTCTAGTGCCACTGATGAAATTTACCCTTCACCCAATTCGTTCAGCTATTAATTAATGTAAAATTCCGGGAAATAAACCATAACTTTCAGGAACGAGGAAAGATAATGCCAAGGTGTTTATGCGTTGTAGCTATCTCATCTTAACTTCCGTCTCTGGTAAGCCTGACGCGATGGGACGGTAAGTGGCTCATATTCGTGGAAGCAGATCCCGGAAGCTAGTGCGTTGTCTCGTGGTTCCACGGTTCGAGTCGTGCCGCGGGAAAAAGTGGTTACCCGTACACTGAGACAGTAAAAACGTATTATACACCTATTTATACGTTAAAATTACATATTTCTGCCTGTATCTATTGAACAATCCAAATTCATTGTTATTTTCCTGTAAAGTCATTATTATTGCAAAGGCCTGGAATAAATTAGTTTTTTTTTTTTTTTTTTTTTTTTTTTTTTTTTTTTTTTTTTTTTAAATGTAAACGAATTGGTCCACTGTCGTTGAGAAGTGGCAATTCCCCATTCTTATGAGTATTTTCGAAATTTTGTTTTATTTAAACCGAAACTTTTTTGGCTGGAACGTGAATGTGACTTGACTACTGTCTAATGCCGCTGAAGAACTTTGCCTATTTGTTTGATGAACATTAACACAATCAAAATTTAATTTAAAACTGCTGGTATCTGTATGTATTGACGTATTAACTCATTGTATGCTGAATTGACACTAAAGTAAATACAATCATGTTGTGGATACTGAAATTTGTAACAATCTAGTCTTAAAGTATAAATTGTTCGCGATCATTCATTTCGCCAAAGTGTAAAGTAAAAGGTTTGTTTCCTCAAAGTTGTGGAAAAATGATAGCCAGTATATAGACGTCATAACATCCACGAGGACTATGAGAAAGAAGAGTGGTTTTATAAATATCCTACGTTTCATTTATTCTAAACAAAAATCTATCAGTTTCTAAATTTTTTAAATTTTTTATTCCAAGATAAATATTATAACAGAAAGAAATAGTGCCACTTATTTTTTCGTAATGTTTTGTTAATAGAAAACTTTAAAAAATTACGTGTCAGCTGATAGATGACGATAGCACTATCAAGCACCACATTGTAATTAATTATAAGGATTTATAGTTTGTCTCAGTTACACCGGCAAGTGATGTGTGGTAGGATCATCATGAGTAAATAGGGCTGTTTACACACAGCGTTGAACGCGCAACCTTTCCGTGAACGGCTCGTATGGAATATCCATTCCCAGGATATTCCTACTTCTTAAAGAATACATAATCATTAATTTTCTATATATACTTGTACAGTCTTTGCATTAAATGTGGACAGCGCTGTCATGTTCTATCAGTCTTTTTGCACAATCTGGCAGCAATCTCATCCCAGGGAAGAGTAAGGCAATGCTGGCTCCGCCTTTTGGCAATATCATTGCGGGATATTTCATTCAGAACCATCTACATTTCAGATTATTAATTTCCGTAAGTCAATGCATGAAAAAAAACTGGAATTAAGCTCCTCCCCACTGACGATTCATAATGGCGGGGTAGTTCATCAACCTTCCCCTACATTTCAATAACACTTTAAATAAATTCAGATCGTAAAACCTATCGCAAAAGTTGTAATTAGCGGGAATGCATTAAAGCGAGGCAAAAAATAACCCCTAAGGCTCCATTCTACTTTTTACTACAACTGAGAAGCGTAAAACTTAAACGATCATTATTTACATACTGGTTTAGCTAATGCCTTCCAATAATATTTCGCTCATAATGTGGTCTGTGGACAAACCAGCGAATAACCATTTTCGAGAAGGTAGAATGTTTAGTACTACGAAACGACAGAAACAAGAGATTATTTCGCAAAAGATTGAATGAAACAGTCTTCCTAGACAGCATTGTTAACAAACTGACGAACAGGTATCAAGCTTGAACGGGGGGGGGGGGGTGTCCTGTGGTTTTCTGAACCTGCGGTTCAAGGTTCAAATCCACATATGACATATTTTTTAAATTTCGTTCCCCTTTTATAAGTTCCGAACCTACACTATGCTTATGCATATTATATATTCTTGATTCCATCCAAACTGCCTAAGGGAATAAGATTCTTAACGAATCTCTTATAACCGAAAATATCAAATGATTTTTAACCAACTACAAACATGAAAGTAAACACTTTTGCGGCGGCAGCGCTGAGAGAAAGCTACTTTGATTCCCAGCCACGCCGAAATCAGATCGTCTGTCCCATTTACAACTGTACACGTTTATCGAAAATAATAATTTCACAGCAGAACGAATTTCACGTGTCAGAAACAATTAATTTATCGTTGGAATTATGTCTCTAATTTTAAGCCATGTCTACCATTAATTCTATAGGTGGTCTATAATGATCATACACCGTCGTCAAGGAAAACAAAAATTTAATGTAAAAACATGAAAGGAAATCGCATAGAAGCAAACATTAGTACTGTAACAAATTAAATGACCATTGTCACTCAAAAATTTAAAACCAGGTTATTATCGTAGGACTAGCATAAATTCTTTTATTGCTGGTATAAGTAAAGAAAGTTAATTGAGAATCGGGATTGAAGCAGTGAGTTCTAAAATTACTGCTTTACAGCGTAGCGACCTGATACCTGCGGGATTTAATAACTCATTACTTAATAAATCATACAATTTTTGTGTTATTCTTTGTTTGCGATTACTTCAGTATAATAACATAAATAGATTCCACCATTTGGCGAAGAAAGATGTCGCCACTCGTGTGAGTGTTCTTTAGTCTCGTGTGTGAAGTGGAACGGTGACGATTCGTCTCCCGTGATAGTCGAATCCAAAATAGACTAAGCCGCAAAAATTCAAACAAACACAGCCTACCGGTAAAGAAAGTTCGACAGTGCCTTAGGACCGGAGGACCGAGCGTAGTGGATGAGCCTTAACGCTCTGGCCTCGCATTCGGGAGGAGGCGGGTTTGAATACCCGTCCGACTATTAGAGGCAGAAAAGGACTAGATGGCAAGGATTTTACCAATGGCCTTTAAGGAATCATTCCAGTATTCACATAGAGTGGTTTGGGGAAACTGTTGAAACCCCAAATCTGGATGGCCGGACTAGGATTCCAACCTGTGTCCTCCCGAATGAGAGGCCAGAGCGTCAAAGCGTTTACAAGAATGCGTGTGTCGAATGGTGATGAGGTAGAAAATTGTATAATTGTTCAGCCCTTTAAATGATGTATACATTGAAGAAAGTAAATTGAAACTTTGCTTGGGAGACCTTAGATTTTGGATTTCCCTCTGACAGTTAACATGAATTACCATTGTATTTTTAATTTCCAGCTGTGACTTGCAGTCTTAAGTTGGATAATAAAACTTTAGCCGAATTTGCTGCTCGTGATGAATTATTACGTGTATTATTTGCGTTATAAAGGTGTTCTTCTTAGCCGAAGGAAATAGGAAAGTTCACACTTATTTCCTCCTACAACGCTGCCAAATCTACTTCCTCCAACGTTGTCAGCGATTTCTGACTTCTTACGGCAAATAGTTTAAAAATAAATTCTAATGTCAAGCGCGAATACACTTGTCATCGGATGTCTCAGTCCACTAATGTAGCATCATCTTTAGTTGTTTATCGTGAAGACAGATTCATTTAGCACTCCATACGAAAAACTTTTTGTTAGCAGTTTATAGGCCACATCGACGATAAAATGTGTGTATTTGGAATTTAAAATACTGTTCAGCCAATATAATCTGACGAGTTTAGTGCATTTTAGTGCCGTAAAGGCAGAGAGTACATTTGGAGTTGTTCATGGGAACTTGCAAGATTAATCACTGCTGTTTAATTTCTCGCTTGATAGAACAAAGAAGCTATTATTTTTAATTTTTTATTAAATTTTGGATCTGTGATTTCAATACGTTGTGAGTTAGGATTTTTTTTTGTAAATGCCTCTTCAAGTATCTAGAATTTTCTCAAACACGGCTAGTTCTTGGAGTCTGGCGCAAACAAAGTAAACATCTGTATCCAATGGTATTGCTGTGAAATTCTCCTTCTAAATGCCAATTTCATTTCTAAGGTAGATGTGAAACTACAAGGCTGTTGGTTGCACATAGCTGTCTTTTTTTTTAATGCTAATTATATGGTATTTTCCCTGACGCCTTGGAGAGACATTTACAAAAATTTCCTAACTCACAACATATTGAAATCACAGATCCAAAATTAAAAAAATTAAAAATAATAGTTTCTTTGTCGGATCAAGCGAAAAATTAAACAGCAGT